>LOJH01033398.1:0-13396 GCA_001685095.1 Ellobius talpinus | reverse complement strand
TCTCTCTCTCTCTCTCTCTCTCTCTCTGTGTGTGTGTGTGTGTGTGTGTGTAATTATTATTGTATTATAGGCATTGTCTGAAAATGGATATCCTTAAGGCCCAGCTTATAGCTCAGGTGTGTGTGTGTGTATGTTTGTGTGTGTGTAATTATTGTAACTTGTATCTATATGCAGTGTTTGAAAATTGATATCCTTAAGACCCAGCTTATAGCTCAGTGGTAAGAACAGTCCTCAGTCCTCCCTGATTAAAAAAAAAGCAACAAAAAACAAAAGGGGGGCATGCTGTGAACATTGTTGAGCATCCAAGTGTTTTGGGTTGCTTGTTTTGTCTTTTGGTTTGAAATCCAAGTTAATACGGTACTCATGTTGAGAATGCTCATGCTGATTCTGAGCGGGGGGAGGGGAGGGAAGCTTCATTATGGACAACCTGGGCTGAAATGACTAATTCCATGTACTTTGTTATTGTCTGAGTGACACCTGGTTATTATAGGAAATTTAAATTAAAAAGTTGTTCAAATACACACTTTCCCACTTCCTGGGCAACTGGAGCTTTAGGAAAATAGCCCTTCTCTGCTGGCTTTCATCAGTTCCCTCCACCTAACAGTCTCTCCCAGCATCTTTCTAAGGCCACAAATGCAGACCTGAATCTTCCTTTTGTTTGAGCAGTGTTGTATCACACTTTCCCAGAAGTGGTACATGGATTCCCAGAGTGTACACACTGTAAAGTCATTCTACAATGTCTGGAGGGAAAATTAAAAACAAACATTAAGAGGGGTAATCTATAGCTGCATGTCTCCTTTACTGCTCAGCATGTCTTCCTTACTCTTTCAGTCTGTATCTCAAGTGACTCAATGATAGCTATACCTATGTTTTATTACAGTCAAAAATAAGAAAACAGCTGGATCAAGGAGAGGACACTGTCCGGACTCGGTCATTCATCTTCAAATAGAACTTTCTTGGCTCAAGGGCAAGGTGGAATGTTCCAGGTGCTCTGATCTGTGTCAGGCTTCAGAGGAAAGGTCATTAAGGGAGTTCCTCAAACAAAAACAAACACAAAGCAGACCGTGGTAGGGAGCTGGATGCTGTTTGCTGATTCACGGAAAACAGCTGGCAGGACCCAGCCATCTGCTCAAGAACACAGAAGCAGCACCCCGCTGATGGAAACTGCCTAACCTCCACTTCCAGGTGGAGCCACTCAGAACATAGCACAAGACAAATTGCTGGTCTTCTCTCTTAGTGGCTAAGGCTTGTTGACTTTAGTTGCCTGGTGTCCTGCCCCAAGTCACGGTCAGCACAACTAAGCTTCAGACGTGTTCTTAAACAGCAAGGAAGCGGCAATATGTTGGGAGCTCAGGCTCTTTAAGGAAGCAAAACAAGATAATAAACACCAAGGACTTTCAAAGGAGGGGCTGCTTTTATTTTGTTTATATACAAAAACCTCAAGAAGGGCTGAAGAGGTGGCTCAGCCATTAAACGTGCATCTGCTCTTGCAGAGAACCTGAGTTCAGTTTCCAGGATCCACATCAGATGGCTTGCAAACACCGGTCACTCCATCTTCAGGGGGATTGGACGCCTCTGGCCTCCTTGGGCACCTGTGTTCAGGCACACATACTCACACACATGCACATAATGCAAAAAGAAAAAAATTAATGTTCATCATGTTTTTTTCCTTTTTAGAGGCTTAGAAATCAGCCTGGTGCCACACCACGTTTGACAACCTGAGAGGGATCCCTAAAACTCACATAGAGGTGGAAGGAGAAAACCAACCCCACAAAGTTGTTCTTCGACCTCTGCATGTATGTCAGCATGTGTGACCCCCACATCACACAAACACACACAATAATTGCTTTTTTTAAAGCTTAGAAATCCAGTGGATCCTTTACTTCTAATGATAAACTGTGAGAACTACATGTCTTGTGGGTAACTAGATCGATAAATGTAAATTAACCTATAGTAAGGAGTGAGGATGTTTTAAACAGCAAGAAACTGCACATTGAAGGGTGATAAGCAGTAGGTGACTTTTAGTTTATGGTTATCATTACAAATGTAATAACACACTTATAAGCACTAAGTTAGAGACTTCCCCATAAAGGATGCCCCGTCTCTTTCCAGGGTAGGTTGTATGAGAATAGCCCTATGAAGCACGCCAAGATTATTAAAAGACAACTTCTGTTACATAGCTGTTGCAAACTAGGATCCCCAATGACAGACTGCTGTTTAGAGGCCATAAAGTGGTCTTGACTTCTATTATCATTGTTGATGTGGCTTTAAATGACAGAAGTTAGAAGGGTGATGAGCCAGCAAGTGGAGAAGAACTGGTGGAACTCTGTTCTCGCAGCACAGAGACAGTGGGCAGCACTTTCGCCAGTGTAACCAAGACACTTGAGCGAACAGCTGATCGGAATGATTACTTTATGGTTCTTGATGTCTCAGCTCACCATGCTTAGGGTGTGGTGTAGCTGCTCACGTCATAGCGGGCAGGATCTGAGCATGGCAGGAACAGGAAAGGGAGGAGCCAAGACAAGAGAACCCAGGAACACGTTTTGAGTGGCCTACTTCCAACAAGGCCCCAATCGTCCACATTCTGCCACATCCTAGTAATCTGTTCAAATTCTGATCCATTTGGATGAAATAAATGAATTAAACCTGTCATTAGGTCAACTCTCTCACCTCTGGAATGCCTTCAAGGACACACCCATTATCATTCACAGTACCTTGTTAAATTTTTTTTTCTGTTTATACAGCTAAGACTCAGAAATTGTCTTTTCCAACAGGTTTTTGGAGTTGGGTTGTAGATCAGTGGTAGAATCCTTACTGCAAGGAGGGGCATTTAATTTGTTATGTTTGTGTTATATGGAATAAAGCAATGACAAGATAAAATGTACTGTGTCAAGTTTGCAAAATAAGGAGTTAACAATGGCCTCTCTTTGAGATGTACCATTTTGTTTCCTTAGAAAAAAGTGTTTTTCTTCATATGTTAAATATCCTTTTTACTTTCTGTAAAATTTGTTTATTAATATATTCTTTGGTTCTGTTTACTAAGTAAAAAGTGCATGATTTTGTTGTACATGTCCAGTTTTATTATTATAACATTTATTGCTTTCGAAGTAGAATAAGATGGAAAAGGCCAGTTAGATACTGGTACATTTGTGGTTTAAGGCACTGCTTGGACTGCCTTTTTGACAAGCATGACTTCACTTGCCACCTGGAACAGAATGACCTGGCAAAACAGCTGCTTCAATGGGTGGTTGCCCTTAACAACCTGCTGACTGCCACCAGAAGCTTCTGTAAAATCTTGCTTGCTTGACCACCCACGTTGTGGTTTTAGAGTATAAAATGAGACTACGAACCGGACCCAGGATGGAGGCCTTTCAGGAGCTGTCTTGGCCTTGGTCCAGCCATGATATTGATTCTCTTCCACTCTCATCAGCGTGGGAATGTTTTCTCCAGAAAGATTCCCATAGACTTTTAAAATTTAAATACAGCTGATTAATATCCTAAACAGCAATGGCACTTCACAGAAGATTGGAAGCTTAGGAAATATGACATTCCTCCAGGGATTTAGTGGAATATGAAAAGAGCAGTCAACACACACACATGTGCACGCACACACACAGCAGTCAATGCTGTGAGGGGTCTGGAAAGCAGTGGAGGAGAGTGAGCAGGGCCTTAGACCATCTGTTAGAGGGACTGACAGGAAATGGGGGACCTACCACACACACACACACACACACACCTATTTGCCTAGGACCTGGTCACACGCTTTGTCTGTTCTTGGCTGTCCGGTGAGAGCATCATGCTTTTACCTCCAGACAAGAGCCTGGTGGGGGGCTCTTGGCTAGTTCCCCAAATCCAAAATAGCAGAAGGGAAGGCATTGTGTGCAGAGGGATGTGGGAGAAAAGTGAGTGAGGTATGTCTGTCCAAGGTCCCCTAAGAAAGACAGCCAAATGTTAGCCATTACTGTCAAAATTCCTTCTGGGAAAATCTTGCCCCACATATTCCTACTAGGACAGTAAAATCTCCCCGTGGGCGAGGGAAGGCTAGTGCAGCTGGAGAAGCCAGCCCCTGGGCACTGGAGCACTGAGGGGTCCCTCTCTGTCCCCTCAATCCTACTCAGGTGGTATGTGGCAATGCCTTAGCCCTCCCCTCCCCCATCCTGATGACGTTAACCTGCTTGGGCAGAGAGAATAGGAAGACTGTGACAGAAGACATAAGATCCTACTTCCCTCTCCTTCCACACTTCAGACCATCACTAAGCTCTTCCTCACCAAGGAAACCAAACAGTGGTTTGAGCCATGGCGTCAAGTAGAGTTGTTTAGCCGCATGTGCTGGAGGACCAGTTATACTTTTAAAAAAATGTTTCTGGCCTATCATAGAGAGGGCTTCTATAAGTTATTAAAAATGATTTAAGGGGACTGGAGAGAGGACCAGAGAGAGGTTCCTAGCACCCACATCAGAGAGGTCACAAGCATCTGTACCTCCAATGCCTCTTCTGGCCTCTATAGGTACCCATACACATGCCTTCCCCATCACATATATACACATAAATAGTAAATTAACATGAAGTGAAATTATAAATCCCATTTGAAATACCAGATTCAGCAGACATCAAATAGTATAGATGATGATGATGATTGGTGCTAGGGAGAGGCAAGTAGTTAAGCATCAATTATTTTCTACCAGTATAGAACAGCCTGGGCTATGGACCACATTCTGAGTAGCACAGGTACAGCTGTCCAGCAGGCAAAAGAGGGAGAGCCTGCTTGGGAAGGAATCTTTGTGAGGTTGGCAGACGTTGGGATGCAAATGTGTAATTAACAGAGTGAGGCAGGACTCATCCAATCAGCTGACAGATCTCTACAGAGAGGAAGAAGCCTGAGTGGAGAAGGTCTCCATTTCTGGGCATACTCCACAGTTGCACTTCCCAGGTCCTTGCACCAATCCCTTATAATGAATACACATACATATAAGCCCCACTGATCTGCTCGAGAACCGATACAACTTTCTCTGCAAGTATCTCATTTTGTTTGTAGCTTTAATTTTTTTTACTCTCTGTTATTGTGAGTGTGGCCAATTTGAGCTCGCTCCCCAGACTTACACAGGAGAGAACTGACTCCCAAGTTGTCCTGTGACCGCCATTACATGTACACATGTGTATGCACACACAACACTAAACAGGTGGGATTTTAAGTTATTCTAGCTTTATGTTACCTTTGCAAAAGAATATTAGCAATTCCCATCTGCAGGACTTTACAAATGATCAATAATGTATCCAGACTTTCCCTGAGATAGAAACTCTACAGCAGCATGAATAGTTAATAATCTTCAGGTTACACACACCTACTCTGACGTCTTTCTTTGGGTGTTCAGATGATGCAACCACTCTTTCCTGCAGTACTGAGGATCGAGTCCTGGGCCTTATGCCCACCAGGTGAGTGCTCTGTCGCTGAGCTGCAACTCTATCCTTTCAAGCAAATTTGTTTGAGAACGCCAGAGTCGCCCAGGCTGGCCTTAAACTTTCCGTCCTTCTGCTTCAGCCTTCCCCACAGCTGGCCACCTATACAATTATCACCTCAATAGCAAGTTTGTTTCTTTATTCTTCTTTGTTTCATGCACCACATTACTGGCAAGAACTTTCCAGACATCAAGTGGTAACCCAGACAGTAAGAATTCTGCATTTTATTGGGTACATCTCATAGCTGACAGTTTATAGCTCACCAGAGACCCAATTTGTTGTCACATGCCCTAAGTAGCCCTGCTTCGTGGCTATGGAGTGGCATCTGTCTCACAGCACCCGCACACCTGGTTCCCTTCCTCACAATTCTCCTACTGTGCTGGAAGGCGAGGGGAGGAAAACTGCTTCATGCGGAATCCGAGGACAGCGCTAGCACCAACTCCAAAGTGGAAAGCCGTCCCCAGAGCAGACATTCCAGGCCAATGTCGCCTCTACGGCTGTGCAGCTGGAGACTGGCACACGGGCAGTGCCTGTGAACTGACTCACTTCAGCGACAAACTGACAAGGAGAGTCATGGCTGAGCCACTCCTGAACCTCTTAGGCATATCTAGCAGATAAAACCTCATTCCTGGTGATTCAGTCAGACCCATGGATGAGGCTTTGACAGTTTATACTAGGTAAAACAATCTCCAATACAACACCCACAAGAAGCATTCACTGCTTATTCATGTGGCTGGAGGACAGAATTAATTATGTCCATTACAGTTTTGAAAGTCTGAAAGAAGAGGCCTATGCAAAGCTCATTCTGTACTTTTAAAAATACTATTTTTATTTATATTTGTGTATGAAAAAATGGCTATACTGTCATTTTCATATACATACTGATACTGGAAACAGAACTCAGTAACATGTCATGTCCAATGTAGAAAGAACAGTCATTAAAGCACTGTTATGGAAAGAGAAGAGACGTCACGAGCAGTGATTTGCGTTCTCACTGAAGAGCAGCACCCTCGAAGAATCAACTCCATTAGTAATACTCATCAACCGGAGATCACAGAGGAGGTTAGTGATTGTACTTACTTTATTATTTTACTAAGCCATTCATCTTTCTCACACTCAATGCAAAGAAATAAAATATTATCTTAAAAAAAAAACACCCTCATTGTTACTCTCATAAGCGTCTCTGTGGCCTGTGGCGTGGGAGCTCTGTGCAGCAGGTGTGCTTGCTGGCTTCAGAGCATCTGTGTGCCGCTCTGATCCCGAAGACGGGACAGACATCACTCATTATCAGACATCCACACTAACTCCATGGGAGCTGCACTAGAATGAACCATTTTTGTGGTGTTCCCAGATCTCACTAAGTAAGAAAAGACTTTATACGCATAAATATAACAATTGATCTGTCTATAAATTACAGCTACAGGCTCTCCTTTAGTGTAAGGTGGAAGAGCAGCCCTCTGGACACATAGATACAAGTATTACTGTGGTCTAAAGATTGCTGGACTGGCAGGGTGTTGTTGCGGTGAAGACAAGGAAGACATCAAATCCATTGTTAGATTAGGACACTTCCACAACTTTTATCAGCTCTTCAAATAATGGAGCCAGTTCCTTTTCTAGGCTGACAATTAGTCCTAAAAGAGATTTAAGAAATTAGAATGTTAGAAAATTCTTCTTATGAATGCTGAGCTAAAATCAACCCTTGTGAGGGTTTGTCAGAACATCTCACCACAGCAACAGAAACTAAGAAACTAAATTCTCAGTCACACTCAACTTGTTTATAAGTATTCAAAATCCAAAATTGTAATTTAACTGATGGGTCTATAGAATGAAGTCATTTTTAGCATCAAATGTGTCCTGCTTATGTTCTGTAACCCTTCATTTCCATGGGCTGTTTTAATGTGAGCTATAAATAACACACGAAGCACAATGCGGGTGTGACTAGCTTCTACTGCACCAAATCAATCTCTTGACCATCCCATTTGCATATGGAAATGCCCTGGACGATGGAGTAGGCCCCCATTCTGCAGACGTGGGAACTAGGAATCAAGTTCAAGAGGCACAAATGCAGGTGACTGACAATAGCGGCCATCAGGCCCAGCTCCAGGACAGTACTGTAAAAGAATACAGCCTGCATGCGCAGGGCATCCTTCTAACATACCTGTGTTGGCATTGCTGCTGGCTATGAAGCTCACCACCAGAGGTAAACGATTGAATTGAACCACCTGGAAGGAGAATAAGGTCTAAATCGCATGCTGCATGGTGAAAACACAGTTATGATTCTGCTGGAACAACAGATTTAAACAGCTGATCACTGAACTTTCCAGGCAAGACTCTTACCTGTCACAACAGAGGAATCGTGTTGAGGAACCCCAGCTGTGTGAGCTAACGGCACCATCTACTGGAGCTGACAGTGACCTAATGCGCACTTCACAGGCTAACAAGCTCTTAATTTTTAAAGTTTTAAGTATTTTTCCACAATAATTATTTTCTAATATAAAACATCAAAAATAATTATTTTCTGATATAAAAACATCAAAAAACCCTAGTTTAAAAAAATTCTGTGCCCCTCATATTAAAATTATACCAAAAACAGTTTATACAAAAGATATAAAAATGACAGGTGAGCCAGTGAAGCATTGGTAGCTATACACTGAATATACCAACCTGGTAGGTGTTATAGTAACAGATGATACTTTTATTTTTTGAAAGTCCGAGTTTGCTGCCTTGATCTGTCGCAAGGGCGAAGGTGGACAAGAAGCCAGGCCTCAGGGCATGCTCTGGAGCGCTGTCGTTAGCCACTGTGGAATGAGAGGTAAATAAAATCATGCAAAGCATGGCAGGAAGAGTTTGACAGCAACTTTCAAAAGAGCACAAGCCCATAAAAACCTAGGCACAAAGGTACATTTACAGTGCTGAAAACCCCACGACTACCACCTGGGTCTCATCAACTCAGATGGGAAAAATTACTTAATCAAAAGTTCAGTATTCATGACTCAGGGAAGAAATGCTGACTTCCACGATGAAGTGGATATTCTGGCCATCTGAGGATGTGAGAATAAAACGGGAAAAGCTACAAAATCGTTGGCTCTCATAAAACCCCTGGAAGCAGTGTCTCTCGTAGACGCTGACAGTTCTATAGCTGGCTGCCTGCTTCAGGTCCTCTTGCTCACTAAAGGCTGGACTAGGTTAGCTGTATCAGCTAAGCAAGGAGCTTCAGTGTTTCACAGGGATTCTGTGAAACGACACCAGGGCTGGAGAGTCACCTGAGCTCCAGACAGGCCGTGTCCTCTCTGTACTTGATCATGTTAATGTGTAAAATGGAAGAACTAACCCAGGTGACTTCTAAAGAATGTTGTAATCCTAATGTCTAAAATTATATGTCTGTCCTGACATGGTAAAGAAACTGTAAACTACAGGGCCAAAAAAAAAAGTTGACTGACAAACTGTCAATAGAGGCAAAATAGTCTTTCAAAGTTCCTGCTTCATGGAAAAGTCTGCCACATACTATGGGCCTGTAGGCTGAAGATGGATGCCCCAATGATACAGAAGGACTTTGGGTGACTGTCCAGGTAGCAAGATGTCCATGTGAATTCTAGAGTTTTAAAAGTTGCTTACAATGCACTTCCTGTTAACTTAATATTATATCCTTCTGGAGTCTTTGAAGAATTGATGAAAAATACAGTTTTCCTTAGTTATAACAAAAAATAAAATAAATATAAATATTGTAACTGTAATTCTTGCTTGATATCTTTTTCGTTGTATGTAATCTTGCTATGTTAAAGTTAAAACCATCCTTTTTATTTAGACAGAAAAGGGGAGACAATGCGGAATTCCCCTCTGTATGCTGTAAATATTTTTATTGCCATTGGCTAATAAAAAAAAGCTGCTTTCAGTCAATGGCTTAACAAAGTGATGCCAGGCAAAAGATCTAAACAAAGATATAGTGAGAAAGTAGGCGGAGTCATAGAGACACCATATAGCCACCAAAAAAAAAGATGTGAGCCACCAGCCAAAACCTTACCAGTAAACCATAAGCCTTGTGATAAAATATAAAATAATAAAAATGGGTTAATTTAAGATGTAAGAGTTGGTTAATAAAAAACCTAGGCTAACAGGCCAAGCAATGTTATAATTAATATAGTTTCTGTGTGATTATTCAGGTCTTGCCAAAAACAAGCGAGCAGCCACTGCCTACAAACATCCACTTAAATCACGCCAGAAGAAACAAAAGTAAGCAATCTGAGTTCACACTGACTCTGTTACAGCAAATGCATATTAAAAAGAGCTGAGAATCAGCCAAATTCATGTTGGGTGGATCAAAACACATTGTGTACACACATGTCAGTTTCAGGAATAAATATGCATTTTCTAAAACTTCTTAGATTCAGATCAACTAAAGTATGACATTAAGGTTTTAAAAAATATTTCTAGTAAAGAAGCAAAAACCCATGTAAGATTTAAAAACCACCACCAATTTGAACTAGAGTTGTGGTTCAAGGATGACCACCTGCCTGCCATGCACACTCAATACTAAAGATATATTTAATAGTTTGCATTATATCATAAGCATCGTCAATGAAAAACTGGGCCTGCTGTTAGTATTCAGGCATGTACTGGCCTGCTCTTGGGGTTCTGACAGCTACATCCTCAGCTGCATTGCTTAGAGCACCTCCTGTGCACCTTCCTTCCCTTTTCAAAGGGCCCTGCCCACCTCCCATTTCTCCCTTTGTCTGTCTGTCTTTCTCTTCTCTTCTGCTGCTTCTGTTCCCAGGGGCCAGTCTCCCTTCTTCCCTCCTTCCTTTTCCCATTCACTTTCAGCCAATAAAAAACCCTCTCCATGTGAGTTCTGTCACATGGCGTCTTTCTCGTGCTGCGCTTTCCTAAATGACAACACCTATGGTAAATGGTAAATGCGTGCAGAGATTCTAGGTCCTGCAGACATGGAGCCCACTACAGGTTCCACACCCAGTCTCCAACAGACAAAAGTACATATTTCCTAAAAACTAAAACAGTCTTTCCAATTTGTTGAAATAGGCTTTATACATTTCTAATTATTTAAAACACAATTTTTGTCGAAAGTAAAATGCACGAAGCACTCAGTTTACCTTTAATAACAGGCACCCCATCTCTATCTGATACAACAATTGCATGGAGCCCTTCAATGCTACAAGAAAGCAAAATTCAGTATTACAAAATCATTTTGATTTCTACAAACGTGTACCTCACACTCATGACGGTAATTTTCAAGTGTGTGTGTGTGTGTGTGTGTGTGTGTGTGTATGAGAGAGAGACAGCGAGACAGAGAAATACAGAGACAGAGAGATGATGCAGGGTGCATGTGGAAGGAAGGCGACAATCGCAGGCCTCTTGTCTGCCACTGCATATGCCAGACTAGCTGGCCATGAGCTTCTAGGGATTCTCCCAATTCACTACAGGAGCACTGAGTCCTGAGTCCAGGCAAGTTCTGAGAACCCAAGCTTGGGTCTTCACCCACTGAGCCGTATATTCTCATTATTATTTGTTTATTCTGTATGCCTACTTGTATATGTACCACATGCAGGAAGGTGAGTCCTGAGGTCAGAAGGGAGCATTAAATTCCCTGGAGCTGGACTTAAAAGCAGATGAACCACCCACTGAGGGTGCTGGGAACTTAATCTTTCCCTGTTGTTTGCAAGACCAACAAGTGCTCCTAATTATTGAACCATCTCTCCAACCCCTCAAAGTTATATTCTTAAGAGAAAAAGAAACTTCAGGTTTGGAAAATGTAACTTAAGCAACAAATTATATAACAAAATGTGTAAGCAGACCTTGTGTGTATTGTGTATTGCACACACACACAAGTGTACAAGGGTACACTCATATCTGTCTGTTGGTAAGGAATAAATGCCTCTGTCACCAGATGCTTCTAGCAGCAGAACTACATGACTGGACGACAGGCAGAGGAAGATTCTAAATCCTGAATTTTATAAATATACTATCTACTCAAAAAATATCAAATAAAAAGACAAATGCTCAATATGTTACACATGTTCTTCAAAATTCTTAGAAAAATCTGTGCACAAGATTTTGTAATTGCCATAGTAATTAATTTACATAGTAACCAATGCACCAAAAGAGGAGGTGAAAAAGTAGGGTGTTCATTCTTTTTACTGGATTACAAATCCACGGAGACACAGCCTAAGAATTCAGAACATCCCTGTTCTTAAAGCACTCCTTTCTAGAAATCAAGGCACAGGGAAGCTGTTTTCAATTCTGCACACAACAAACCAAGAGCGACCTGCATAGATTTTACTAATAATTGTTGGGCCACCACAGACATATTTATAAGAAGTAAATTTTATTAACCAGCAAAAATCTAAAGCTTACTAAACAAACTATTTTCATTCTAAAAACAGTGTTCCTTCCACTAGTATTAAAGACATTAGCTGGGGTCTACCATGTGGCTGAGTGTTGTTTGCAGAGCACACATAAGACCCTGATTCAGCCCCTAACAGTCTCCCCACCATCTCAGCAATCCTGCCACAAAAACCAACCAAACTGTTCTTCATATAATTATAAAACATCAACTATTTTAAAACATGGAAAGCCAGAGATGTTGGGAAGGGGGGGTCACAACTAGATTTTAAAATATAAACCCAAGAACAATATTTAACAGGGTATTAAAAATACATTTTATTGATACCTGAAACTAGTCTGGTTTTGTGGAGAAGTATAGAGATAATCAGTTAAAACCATGGACCTATGAAGCTGGAGAGATGGCTCAGTGGTCGAGAGGACTGGATGCTCTTCCAAAGAACCCAGGTTTAATTCTCAGCACCTACATATCAGCTCACAACCATCTGTAACTCTATTCCTGGCAACTTGACACCAGTCATACACATAGTGCACAAGCAAGCATGCACATAAAACACCCACACTCATATATAAAAATTTAAAAACAAACAAAAACAACAAAAATGCATGAACCCCACTAAACCCACACTTCTAGCAACAAATCTGAGTGTTCATAATGCTACTGTTCCTCCTTCTTTCTCTTTCTGTTCTTAAGGTGCAATAAACCTGTTTTCAAGAAATAATCTGCAAATATGAATCAAAGTGGACTCAGTCCTTATGAAAAGGGTGGCCTAGTCCCTTCCCTGCCGTTATGCTACGGCAAATATTCTTCTGCCCCTTTGGAAGTGCTGCAGACTGAACCTTCCCAGTGCATGGCAAATTCTCTATCACTGACATATATTCCCAGCCCTTACCACATGCTTAAATTGCATATACCTCTTGTACGAGCCTTACCATATGGAGATTTCTGCTTGGTTAAAAGGTAAATTGTCTGAGTTCAAAAAGAAAACAAGCATTTACTTTCAACTAATTATGGTCACCATTAAAGCTGCTCAGATAGGAAGCCAGGTAGGTACTCAGTGGAGGTGAACTTACTGACATAAGGAAGGCAGCTGGATGAAAACATCACACCACACACACAAACATCAAAGGAAATCTCAGGGACTTCACAGTATGGAAAACACAAAGGATGAAACATGGAAGCTGATCAGAGGTGACGAACAGAGTAGAAAAGATGCCTATTCCTTATCGGAAGGCAAACAAAAGAAACAGTCACCCTGAAAAGACTCTTGATAAAAAACAAATAAAAAAAACCCACCTGTTTCTTTTGCTTTTCAGCTGCTGTTTCAAATGTTTTTATCTATGTGTGCAAGCACGTGGTCAGCAGACAATGTGTGTGGGTCAGTTCTATACCTCAACTGTGCGTGTTACAGCACCCGCATCAGTTTCACAGCCACTGCCTTTACCCACTGAGACATCTAACCATCCTCGTTCTTTTGAGACAGGATCTCCACTTCTGTCACCTTCCCAGTGCTGGGATTCCAGGCCTATCCACCATGCCCAGCTCACTTTCACGGTGTTTCTAATCTTTTAGTATACTAAGCAAA
>LOJH01033397.1:0-13613 GCA_001685095.1 Ellobius talpinus | reverse complement strand
CATATGAAAATGAAGTCAAGGGTCACAATTAACCCACGTGATTTATGCCCATAAGTAAAAAAAGTTATAACTTAGTAAATAAATCAATTAGTTAACACTTCAGGGTTTCGATTATAAATCCTTAGCTCACAGGTTTGAACTAGCTGGGTGCTCTTGGAGACAAATGCATTCTGCATCCAACTATGCTTCAAAAGAAGATCTGTGGTCTGGAACCTTAGCAAGATAAATAGATGAAGGTCACCTGCTTATTTGTATTTTACATAGTGTAATATATTTTAGTAGCAAGCTTACAGAAACAGTATGGAAAACAAACAAAAACAGAAATGTGTAGAAATTAACTTACTTTTTGGGGAAAAAAATCCAAATGCTGGCCTTGTCCAGAAAAAAATCTCACAGGTTCATTTATCATCGCTATAAAGTTGAGTGGCTGAGACATGCTCCCCGAGACATTTAGACTTGTGTTAATGCTTACATTCCACACTTATATTAAAAAATCACATGTGAAAATGTAAAATCTGCCAACACCTGATTCTTGGCCCTGCTTTTCCACTCAAAGCCATAGACTTTGTAGCTTTTGACCTCACGGGGGAAATAGCTAACTTCCAGAATAACAGGAGTTAGAGAAAAAAAACACCATGAACTTTTTGAGAAAGAAATGTTTCCTCTCCATGGATTCTCAGGCACATTTTACGTATGCAGTGAGCTAGCTGGGCACCTTCTGGCGTGATGTTACACATCTGGATTGGCTAGCACACAGGTGGCTCCTGTTTAGCGGCCCTCTGAATCTGTTTTGAAGTCCTGAGCAATTTTTCACAGCAGATGTGGGAGCAGGAGTCTCGAAGCAGAAGGTCAGGGATTCTGTTAGTGTCTGATTTCATTAGTAAAGCTATCCCATGGAGGTTCTTGTACCCCTCCAGCAGAAGGAACCCTTTTGGGAGTGGCTTTGCTAGCCAGTGGTTTCTGAGTGCTTTTCCAGGGATGGTTTTACAGGGTATCTGCTTGTCGGAGCCACAGTATTGGTCTCTTTACCTCCTTCTCTTCCAGGTAGAGTTGAGATACTGAGAGGTGGAGAATGCTGCAGAGATTGCCAGCAAACCTTTCACTGTAGCTTTTCAAAGTTCTAAGTAAACCTTACTGTCGCTTAGATTTTTTTTTTTTTAGATCTTTATCCTTTGCCGTTTCTCGTAGTCTGGAGTAAGTCTGGTAATTAACTCAATGTCTGTATTTTAGCAAGGATGGGCGTGGGCTAGCAACCGCGGGCTCGCAATCCTTAGTAACGTTTCCTAAGAACAGACAGCAGCAGAAGGAACCATAAACAGGTAATGTAAAAACTACTCATATAATCATATATAGATGCACACAGAGAAAGGTATTAATTCTGTGCTTCAGACTAACTGCTAGATCAATGCATGCGATGACTGGCAAAAAGTTACATGAAGCTAACAGTTATCATCAATACAAGAACACAAAAAGAACACAGGAAAATGGCATTAAATCAGAGCACACGCTTAGTAAAAGAAAGTAGGAAATTTACCTACTTTCAGAGATACGGAGCTTAATTATCCTAAACATTAACAAGGGCTGAAGTAGCTGCCCAGGAAATGATCAAAATAGGAAGTTTGATATCCCTAGGAAAAGCCATATTTTCCCATGTTTTGAGACATAAATGACAGAGAGGGTGAAGCCATTACCAATATCATTTTTAAAGTAGAGGGTGAAAAACTCATAAAGCTTGGCTTCCTAAGTCAGAGGAGTTGGTCTTCAGTTCTTCAGGAAATACAACAAGGCCTGGATTGTGAGTTTCAGCTCAGGGTTGTAGAGAATACAACAGTCAGGGAATGTGGTCCTTATGCACCTTGAATGCCGTGAAGAGGATCAAGGGAAAAGAGACCGTGAACTATTTTCCCGTCTTAGTTGAGACACGGAAGAACTGTGCCATAGGTAAAGGAGCAGAAGCTCAGCATTAGGCATCTGGGGTGGAGTCAAGGCTGCCTTGATGTCCCCTAAGCTTGCATTAGGGTAAGGCATTCAGTATGTGAGTGTGCCCTGAATGAAGATGATTCGAAAGATTTACACTCTTGGTGTAAGGATTCGATAACTCACACCACTGTAGCTAATTGCATAATGGAAAGAAAACACACCTAAGTCATCAGATTAGTATTATAAAATATCCATTAAGATTTTATAATTAGGGACTGGAGAGATGATTCAGAGGTTAAGAGCACTGGTTGCTCTTACGAAGGACATAGCTTTGGCTCCTAGCACCCACATGGCAGCTCACAGTCTTCTGTAACTCCAGTTCCAAGTGATCTCAGATCCTTTTCTGGACTCCACACAGAAATTGCAAACATACAACGCACATACATAGAGTAGGCAAACACACACATACACACACAAGTAAATCTAAAAAAATTTCTATTATAAAATGTGTATGATAGTAAATTTGTCAGTTAATAATTGACAAAAATGTGTTATTTAATTTATTAATTTTTCACATTTGGTACATAAAATAATATGAGAGTGCCTGCATGAGTACGGTAGTTGTTTATCTGAGCGAGGACAATGTGCTCACGGCTACTTCACTGAGGAATATGACTCCCCAACCTTTAGCAATCTTTCATTTCCTATAGCTTCTCAAAGAGAGCCAATGAGTTTAGTCTTGGGCAGGCCTTGTACAGTGACTTTTGAAAAAAGGTATTATGATTTAATGAATGGGTAATATTGTTCAGTATTATATTAACATTATCATGGAGAAAAGGATGCTTGAGCTCATTTTATTGATGCACATTCTCAATTAACTGTTAGACTGGGTCGGCTGGCAATAAAAAACCTCTATGTCTCAGTCCCTCTGTCTTTTCAATTGCTAAACCTGGATTCTTTTGATGGCCTCTGCCACTTCCTACAGCTTGAATCAAGACTGACCATCACGTAAGCTGTAGCAGTCATCCAGAGACAATTAGACTTGCTTTGGGGAACTGGAGGTAGAGGATGGGGAACTGTACCCCATGAAGCTGAGTGGGTATGGCAGGAATTTGAATGTGGTGGTAGCATCAGAGGAAAGGAGAGAAGGTTTTGATAACCTCCTTCTCTGGACACGTGGTCAAGGCCTTTGTCAGGTACGCTGTTGGCAAATGATCGCTGATTGTTCCAAATGTCTTTTACAAGAATGGGTGGACACTGTCATCGTGAGAACTGTCTGTGACCTCTGTGCTCTGCGCCAGGTTCTGGGCTTTGCACTGGACACAGAGAAAGAAAGAAAGAGGAGACTAGACATTGGGCAGGGCAGGCAACATTATAGAATTATTTTTTCACTCTTTTACTCCCTGTTAGTAACTTAATTATGTCCTCAGCAATGCCTCACCACTATCTCCTAATGAAATTGACCATGAAACAGAAAGTTATCATTTAAGTAAACTTTTACTAACTGGTCCTTCATTCCACAGATGTAAGGCCAGAGGCTATTGGACAAATGAGCTTAAATGGAAGTTTCTGGTTTTGTGTGAAGTTGGATATTCTGTTCTGCATAATTTTCCACCATTGTGCAATGTTTGGAGTTTGCAGTCACTGCTTGAATCTTGATGAGCAAATTGCAGTCTGTGTATAATGCATGTTGCCCCCTGGAACGGTGTCTGCAAGGGAGAGGCTGCAGAATGCTTCACTGTTAGACTTTTGAGTGTTTCTATTGGGAAAATTTTCAGAAACTAGTCCAGAAAAATACAGAAGATTCACAACTAATCAAGAGTCAGGGAGGCTCCAGAGACCACATGGTAAACTCCCTGCAGAGAAGGTTTGCACAGGCCACGTGGTGTGTTCCCACCACATATGGAAGCACTCAGCAGGGTCCTCCCATGTTCTCTGACTGAAGCAAAGTTCAAGTCAAACTAAATGTCGAAGATTTTCACAGAACCATTTAATGGAACTACATTGTCTAGTTTAAGAGAAAGATGTATGTTCAGTTGAACTACTTTGTCAAGTTTAAGAGAAACATATATGTTCAGTTGAACTACTTTGTCTAGTTTAAGAGAAACATGTATGTTCAGCTGAACATATTTTATATACTTTAAGAGATACATATATGTTCAGTTGAACTACTTTGTATAGTTTAAGAGAAACATGTATGTTCAGTTGAACTACTTTGTGTAGTTTAAGAGAAACATGTATATTCATTTGAACATACTTTATCTGCTTTAAGAAAAACATGTATGTTCCGTTGAATACTTTATCTAGCTTAAGAGAAATTTAGGTCATCCGACTAGGGTTGAGGACAGCCCTCCTCGACCCACACACCTTTGAGTTGCCCATTAGCTATTACAGAATTGTTAATTTGGAGGCCCACATGTTATTTCTTTTCATTTATGCAATGGAATGGTGATTTTCCAGCCCCCACATTCTTCACTTAGTGATCTATGAGAGAATCTGGCGTGTCAGGTATCTATTGCCTTTGAAAATATGGAAACTGCCGTCTCTTCCTTTCCATCCATCATGAGACCTCAGTGTTGAATCATATGATTTCTGTTACTTTCCTGTCACCAATGAGTATGACTTTCCAACTATGTCATTATGTTTTGATTCAGGTGTAGATTTCTTCATGAGCAGCTTTACAAGTATGGGTCTTCCTACCTGTCTCCCCTCTACCTTCCTATGCATCTGTTTTCTCTTCTCCCATCCATTCATTCAATCACCCAGCCACTATGCCCATCTATCTATGTGTTGATGCCATCTCTAGATTACCCATCAGTCATCTATTACCATCTATTTAGCCATGTATCTATTGTCTCCTACCTTTCTACTATCTATCTATCTATCTATCTATCTATAACCTATCTATCTATCATCCTCTTATCTATCATCTATCAATCACCTACTTATCTATTTACCCATTATTTCCCTACTGTCTATCTAGTATCATCACCTATTCATCTATATATCATTTATCTATCTATCCATCTAGGCATCCATCCACCCACCTGCCATCTGTCCATCACTGTGTGCGTGTGTAACTGCACTTTTCTCCCTTTCCTTTGTTACTTTTATTTTCTGGAAGACGCCTACTGCTTTTGGCTTACATATTGAGACTGCCCAACGTCATGTTTTCTCCCAACATCCTAGAAATGCTCTTCTGGCCTGACATCTGCTACCATGTTCCCATGGGGCAGCAGCCAACCCGGCTCCCCAGAGAAATGAGCAGTGCCGCAGCCTTAAAGCATGATTTAGTAAAAGCAAAGTAGACTCTTCTGTGAATTTTACCTTTCCAAAAGCTTATTCCTTAGCTACAGGAAAAACACATTGGAGAGCTTTGTTTCCTTGTTCTGAAACTAAGCTGAACAGCTGCTAGTACCCATCACTGAGTCCCTAAGTCAGTGGCTTAAACTCATTCTGTGTTTTTTCAAGGAATGATAATTATATTTTCTAAGAGAATCGGTAAAGATTTTTCTAGAAAAAAAAGCGTCATTTGCAAGCAACAGCTGTCAAGAAATACAGAGTAGAGTACAGGAACACTCCTTTCTATATGCATCTTTCTTAGTTCATAGTCATAACAGCATTTCAAGTTTTGGAGTCATACTTATGTCCATGTTATATTCCATAATGGTTATTTCATTAAGATTTAGACACATATCAAGGCCAGTGGCCTGAGAATTCATTATGTCTTTCAAAGTTGATTGTCTTAAAATTGTGTTCAGTGGGACTGGATAGCTCAGCAGTTAAGAGCACTCAGAGTTAGTTGGCTCTTCCAAAGGACTCGGGTTCAATTCCCTGCACCCACATGATGGCATATAACTTTCTGGAATTTCAGTTCTATTAGATCTGATGCCCTCTTCTGGCCTCTAGAGGAGCAGGCACACACCTGGGTGCACAGACATATGTCTAGTAGGCACAGCACAAACACACGTAAAGGAATAGGAAAAAAAAGAAAAAAGATTGCATTCATTAGCTTGAATGCTCCCTGATGAATCATAGCTTCTCTTGTCAATGAAAATGGAAGAAAGATATATAGTGCTGATTGATTACACATTGTGTGAAAATATGCGCTGTTCCCTGTCTGACCTTTACCATGTTGCTCGTGTACCCATATCAGGGAAACACTGTGAAGGTTTCTGTCATAGTAACATACACATGGCATAAACTTCCGGATGAATGGTACTAAATGCATCCATAAGGGCGTGCAGCCATCACTAGCGTCTGACTCCAGCGTGGTTTCCTCTTGCAATTCTCCCTTCTCGCTGACAGACAATTCCCGACCCCATGCCAGCCCTGGAAATTCAAATTCTTCTCTGCTCCTAATATTCTACTCTGGTTTCTTGTGTTAGCAGGATGACCCAGTTTTTCCCTTTTGTTGCTGGCCCCCTCCTTCACCACAGTGCCCTCAGGATCACCTCTGTTGTGGTATGTTCCATAACACCCTTCCTTCCCGAAGCTGAGGACTATCCAGTGTACATATGTAAACTGACATTTTGCTATCCATGCATCCATTAGTGGAAACCCGGGCAGCTTCTACATTTCAGTGACTGTAAGCAGTGTTACTGAGAATATGACCCAGCATTTGGGCTCAAACTCAGAAGTGGAATTGGTAGGTAACACCACCAAGGTTCCCTTTCTAGATGTGTGTGTCTGTGTGTGTGTGTGTGTGTGTGTGTGCCATTGTGTGGGTATGAAGGCCAGAGGACACCTTGAAGGCATCATTTATCTCCTTCAGTTGTAGTCACCAGGACACAACTCAGGGGGTTATTCGTAGCTGCAGGTGCTCTTACCCTCTGAGCCATCTTTCTGGCCTACATTTTTCAGTTTTGAGTCCCCACCATGCTGTTTCTAACAGTGACTGTCATAGCTCATTACCACCAGGGGGGCTGTGCACTGCCATCTTCAATTACACTTGTTATTCTTTAGTTTCTAATACAGTTTTTACTGTTATTTTTTGTGAAAGCGAGAGATAAATAGCTTCAGACCCCTAGGCGTTAGCAGGACCAGCGTGTACCTCTGGGTGATCCATATTATAGAATTTGATCATCTCACCACCTCATGGAAGCCACCTACCCGAACCATACATGTGCCCCACACATGAGTTATTACAGCTCTTGGGGCAGGGAGCTCTGGGAAACAGCCCCAGGGACATCAGATTCAGAGCTTGAACTCAGAGTGCCCACCTACGTATTAAATTCCTTTGGTTACCATTCTTTAGACAGTCCTTTTTAGGAACCAAAACTTGCTCTGCATTCCCAAGAAATGACTATTACTTTCCAACTTTAGTACCTATACCTTCTTAGTGACTTTGTTCATGTAGGTGGGCGAACCTGTTTTATTTTACAGCTGGGTTACAGCCATGGGCTCCCTAAGCAAATGTCCTAGAGACTGCAAGATGAGGCCAGAGTCTTTGTCGTTCGTCATTTGTAAGAAGACACTAAAGGGGCACATTTATGATATTTTTCTGTTGGTTTCTGTCTGTTTTCCTTCTGTCTTCGGGATATCCTGTGCTAAATGTTTTTAAGAGGCTTGGAACAGCTGAATGGCTTCTCAGTGACATTCTGGTCTATCCTCCTGCACAGTTGACCATTTTGCACGGCCCATGACTTTAAACTGTTCATCTGCTCAATTTAGGTTCTTCAAACCCAGCTGTTGGTTCCCTCCATCTATCCTTGCTCTCAGAAGCTACCATCAGCCATTATAACAAATGGAAGTATATTTCCCAGGCTAGCCTGTGTCCTTGCAGATTCCTGGCATCACGCTGTCATGGCAAATGAGCAGAAGCACCGCCCAGCACTAGGCTAGCACCAGCCTCGGGGGCTTCTGTCTTGTCCTCTTCACCTGCTGTGGTTTTCCTTTGTGGCCTCACGTTCCATTGGTATTGATTGCACTGAGATGCAGTAAAGGTTTAAGTACAAGGGTGATTCATCACTAATTACCCAAGGAGGAGACTTGAGAAATCTCAGATAGAGAGGAGAATGGGCAAAGGAGCCTCTGGAATATTAGCACAAGTGATCCATTGTGCTTTGTTTTTAGAATCGCACTGTGGAAACTTACTTTTAACCTGTCGGTCAATTGATTGGCGGACTCCTGCTGTCTGACTATTAGACAGGAAAATAAAGCTGAACGTCCTGGGTAGTATTCTGGGGTCAGAAAGCAAGAGGCATCACTACCTGAGATCGGTACACTGTCACAGTTTTGAATGGGTGGTAAGAATTCAGGTAAGGGAGGCTGGAGAGATGGCTCAGTGGTTAAGATGCTAGCTATTCATTCAGAGGTCACAGGTTTAGTTTCCTGCACCCACATGACAGCTCACGACTATCAATAACTCCAATTCCAGGAAACCTGACACCCTCTTCTTGCCTCCATGACTAACAGGTACATACATGGTGCCCAGACATATGTGCACATAAAATAAAATAAAAAAAGAAATCTTAACAATGACAAAAGAATTCAGGTAAGGGCACAATATCTCTATCATCTATGCTCCTCAGGAGTAATGCATAGTAGTGATTGACTCTAACTCTCAGTATGTGTTAAGTGTTGGATGAGATAATGTATAGGAAACACATTTCCACTGTCCTAAGGTCTTTATCGGGAACGCCCAATACTCTATTGGTAAAGATAGCGATGTTGATATATAATAATGTGACGTCTAAAACCCTCTCCATTCATACAACTTTCTGAGCCTCTGGCTAGTACCATTGGAGTGTCTCATCTGTGGAAGTTCAGAGACGCAGTAGGACTAAGGACATGACTGGCTCTGGGAATGTTCCGGGTTAGACTTCCCTCCTCTGAATTTTGGGACCAGGTCGGTCTCACTTCTGTCGATGCTGACAGGAGGATTCTGAGAAATCCACCATCAAGTCTTCCCTGATGTTCATTTCAGTAAATTTAGGCTCTTCAAACCCAGCACTTGGTTTTTTAAACCGTGGTAGGTATTTTCAAAAGAGCCATAGAGCAGGAACGTTTAAATATGTCTTAAATATGGAAAATGATACTGGCTTAAGTTCAGAGTCATAGTTATAAAATCCCATGGGTTGAACAGAGTTAAAAATTGCCGAAGGCTGTGAGCATCAGAAGTGCCCCTCATCCCAGCACCTTTAATGAACACTCTCCCATGGATAGAAACTGTCGTCCAAATCTCAGAGCAGACTGCTCATTACTGTACCAACTACGTAGGGCAGATTCTCCAGAGGCCTCCTAAGCAGAGTTCACTTTTATTTGAAAGATTTTAGATTGAACAGAATCGTCTGTGAGCCTGTTGGTCTTAGCCCCCTGGGTAAGAACCCCATTAATGGGAAGCATTAGCTTGTGGGATGTTCTCTTTTCCCACTTAACCTGCTGGAGACGACATTTCGTCCCATGCTTGCCCAGAAGTAAGAATCATAAGGGAAGCGAAGGCTGGGCACAGTGTGTGGAGTGAAGTGGAGGGCAATTAGGATTCGAAGGCTAGATACACGGTTGGCTGAGAGAAACAGAGAGGTGTATGGTGGGGTTAGGGGTTATATGACAATATAATAGGATATAAAGAGAATTGTAAAAAGGACAAAATCCATGACATTTCCTAGATTCCTTAAAGATGGCCATTTTTCAAAGGCCCCTTAGTCTTCCAGTTGATAACCTGTCAATAGGTTCTCTTGAAAGAACAGTGCTATGGAAAATCTTGAATTATTGTTTATTTGAACACCTTTCTGAAAATGATGGTTACACATTTGTTTTTAAATCCCACCATGTGCTAATATTGTATTATGCAAGAGACAGATACTTCAGGTGGTTGAAATCATGAAATAGAAAGCAGAAAGGCTGTAAAAGTTGTAGGTGGGGGGCAGAAGTCCTCTAGAGATGGCAAAGCCCTTGAACATACACCAGCTATGGCTTCCAGAACAAGACCTACACAAGAGTGGATCCTTCACTATATTCCACAATGGATGGGAGAGGAGCTGATGATACTCAAGTCTTTCCTGCAAGACTACTGATTGTTAAAGGCTGCTGGGACAAAAGGAAGGATTTTACTCAGTGGTGTAGCCCATGGCAGGTTGCCTTGCCAGTGACTATCCCCTCACCTACACATATGCCAAGCCCAGTGAAAATCAGTGGTCCATGAAGAAGAAGGAGAAGAAAGTGAGGCTGTTTGTGAAAAGTTTCAGTAGGATTAGGGGGTGATGAGAATGTAATGGGGTGAACATCTAACACACTGTGCACATGTATGTATGAAGTTGTCAAAAATAAAAGCCAACACATGAAAAGTTTCAGAGCTTGTGTTTTCTAAAAGTTTCAGATCTAAAAATAACTATTCAGCAGTGTGTGTGTGTGTGTGTGTGTGTTGTGCGTGTGCACGTTGGTCAGAGGACTGCTTAATTAATTTGATCTTTCTGGGTAATTCAGAAGATGTTAGCTCGCATGCTGATAGATGCCCTGGTGATCATAGGAAATCTGTTTACACTTATACCAGCCTCCTTTGTATTTATATAACAAAGTTCCCAGTGCTAAGAAATTTATGAGAAAAGAGGTCCAACTGGCTCACAGTTCTGGACTCTTAAATGTCCCAGAGGTGTGGTGTCATCAGTGGTGAGGGGCTCCTACACATCAGGAAGCGTCATGGTAGGACCTTCCTTGAGAGAAAATGACCACATGTTGAGTCAAGAGGCCAGTGAACTTGGACTCTCTTTTCTTTTCTTTTCTTTTCTTTTGGTTTTTATTGGTTTTTCAAGACAGGGTTTTTCTTTGTTGCCTTGGCTATCCTGGAACTCACTCTGTAGACCAGGCTAGTCTTGAACTCAGAGACCCACCTGCCTCTGCCTCCCCAGTGCTAGGATTAAAGGTGTGTGCCACTGCACTCAGCTCTGACTTGTTCTTTCAACAGTTTTGTTAGCTCTGAGAACTATCCTGGAACTCGGGAGAATGCAATTGCTTTCAGAATGAGAATCTCCAGAGTCCCTTACCTCTTAAAGATTGCACACTTTGTTTACACAATGGAGACCACATTTCCCAGCACAGAATCAGGTGAAGGGTATGTCAGGCAAAGCACAGCATCCTTTAAAAGGAACTTCCAATGAGTTGAAGGAAATGAGTAGGAAAAGGTGGAGACAAAAGGGAGGTGGATACTGTGCACTTGTGACCAATTCTTGTGGGTCTTGATATTCAAAGTCATTGTTTTGATGACAAGGAAGCGGCCAACCTTCATCCTCCTGCCCAAAGTCACCCAAGGTAGCGTGTGTGATTGCTACATGAACACACAACAAAAACAATCGGGCTGTTACTAACCTATACCCGAGAGTTATCACCTGGTACCTCTAGTATCCCTTTGATACATGGAACCACTTTTCTCCAGTTTGATAAGCTCTCCAGTGTTTCTCTTGAACACTTTGCATCCTTAAAATTCTGAAAATGTGTGTACTTCTTACAAAACTGAAGAAGATAATTAATAAATTTGTCTCTGGGATGAAAAATCAAGATAAAATTTAATGAAGTTCTTTAAGAATGAGCATGGTTTTCTTCCTTATTTCTTCAGCTGTGTCCTGTGGAATTCCAGAGGCTCCAGGAAATGGCTCATTCATGGGCAATGAGTTCACTTTGGACAGTAAAGTGACTTACGAATGTAACGAAGGCTTCAAGCTGGATGCCAGTCAGCAAGCCACTGCTGTGTGTCAGGAGGATGGCCTGTGGAGCAACAGAGGGAAGCCACCCACATGCAGACGTAAGTGTTCCTGTTCACTTACACATCTTTGGAGATTTCACAGGGACCTGCGTTCACTGGGAGCGGGGGTGAATTTAACTTCCAGAATGCAGGCAGACACTTCCCAGTATTGTGAGGACCTGGTCCCTTTCATCCGAACAACACAAACAACTTCCATAGAGACCGCTCCAGTCACTTAAAATGGACTATGTATTCCTGGATGTTAGCTCAGTAAATTCCATGACAATCTATAACACCAAACTTACCCCGCCAAACCTTATTCTGGTGCCATTTTCAGTGTGAGTAGAAGCTAATGGGTGTGAGCACAACACTCAGCATAAAGTGTGTTAACATAAAGCAGTGTGAGTTCTTCTCACCATTTCTCATGTGACGTTTGAGTTTTTCAAAGTTAGAGCTGATGCTTGATTCGTGTCTATGCCACGGACTCCTCATACATTTCACCGGCTTCCAGGGAAAGCACCAGTTCATCTGTAAAGTGCAGTAAGACTTCTAGAAAGCCATTTTCAGTGCACAGTAATGTTCTTACAAGAGTCAAACATAAGAGAATAAAGAGGAGAGGGAATGGTGTAAATATATTTCATTTAAAAATAATATTTTGAAAAGGAAAAAGATGCAAGCATGAAAAGGTTAAATCTGCTGTAAAACATAGTCTTAACAAGCACACAAGTCATGCTGAGAAGCCAACCTTAGAAAAAGTTACAAACACATGCTCACATACATGTGCACACATATGTGCACACATGAACAAACACACATATGTGCACACATATGTACACACCATGAACAAACACACATATCATGCACATGAACAAACACACATATGTGCACACATGCAATGTACATGCAAACATAATTTATACAATGAGGATTTTGTCACAGATACATGGAAAATCTTGACTCAAAGTTAATATGCCCTTCCAGTGTTCCAAAACTTAGAAATACAAATGTTGGTGTTGCTTTGATGATATTTCAATAACAAAGATTTCCTTAACCTTTGATTATACAATTAGTTTGCTTTTTTCTTTTTTGTATGTGTTGGTCATGTTAAAATTTTAAACTCTTTGCAAAGTTTATGGAAAGTAATTAACAGCTCACCGCGGCTTTTATTTTCCTTGCTTTCATTTGTGTCTTTTAGGTCCATGTTCTCAGTCAGTTGGTGATATTGTAAACTACTGATTTTTCTTGGTTGTTTTCCGTTAAATATGACATCATTTTATATCCCAGTTGCTTAAAGATGTGGGAAATGAAAGTGCTGTCTCAGTTGGGGCATCCAGGATCTATGCACGACACACTGCTCAGTGCTGCAGTGCGGATTAAAGTGTCCCTTTCACTAGCAGGGGGCAGAGTTAGTCAGTATTAAATGATGTCATGGTAGGCAGAGGTGAGTGTGAGGAAAACTCGTTTTAACATTTGTTTGAGGGGGTGTTTCTACACTTAATTACAACTGAAGAAATCAGGCATGCTAAACACAAAACTTTATCCTTAGTCAGAAAATGTGATAAGTACTAAATTTTGGTAACAATTGTGTATCTATGTATACCCATGTGTATATATACACACACACATATATATATAAACACATATATACAGTCCTATATATTTTTCAAGCTAATCCCATTGTATCTGTGTGGGACGGAAGGAGTTTTTAAGTTTCCTTAACAATTGTAGTAAGGTACCAGAAGATCCATCAGACGGGTGAGTGTGTTCCTGACACGCGGCAGAAGCCCTGGAAATGGAGCACAGACATTCCTCAACCCCCTAAACTTCCTGCTCATTCTGCAGGGGCTCCTAACCCCAACTACTGCCCCTCTCTTCCTACCCCATCCCAGCTTGCGTTCAGGCACCCCCTCCCTTCCCTTCTTTGGGGCCATAGATCCCCCCAGCTCAGCCTATTTGGGCACTGGGACGGGGTGGTGAGTGCAACCAGGCAGGAGTTCCTTTGTTTCAATAGCCT
>LOJH01033396.1:0-13681 GCA_001685095.1 Ellobius talpinus | reverse complement strand
TGCCCTTGAACTAATAAAAGCTATGATTACCTGTACCTGACACGGACGAGATTGAGACTTATAGTTTCCTGCCATGGGTACCAAGTGGATAGGAGATCATGAGGCCCCCAGCCCTATCTGAGGATTTATAGGAAGTTAATGGTTACTTGGGGAGGGAGAGACATATTCTTTAGGGGTTTTATCATAGGAAGGTATCCATGCTCCTATAACTCCTCGTTCATGTTTTGTAAGCAATCCTAGTTAAACTTGTTCACACACACACACACACACACGTGCATGAAGGTAGGAGACTAGTTCAGAAGAAAAAGGAGATCAGATGGAATGGGAAGGAGACAATGGGGCTTGACCATGATCAAATACATATACATGACATACATGTCATATGAAATCTATTATTAAGTACAATCAATATATGCTAACAAAAAGCACTAAGAAAGTTGAAAGACGAGATACGCTCTAACTATGTAAATCTTGTGAGCAAACATCCCTGGGACATTGTTTGAGCAAGCATACCATGCCATTCGCCCACACTTAAAAGCAAACATCAGCTGTGTCTTCCTCATCTTAAAATAACCTCACTCTTCAGGACCCTGCACGTGGCCTCCACTACTCTCCAGGTCAGATCCATTCATCCCTGGGCAGTCATCCCCTGTGATTCAGTGACTGTCTTCATCCGCACCACAGCCTCAGAAGCATCTTTTAGTAGAAGAAAAACTGAGCCCTTAGGAGTAAAAAGTGATTTCACTTTCAGCCTTCCCCTTTGGCAACGTTTCCTGAGTTCCTTTGCTCTCACAGAAGCTTGTCTCTCTTCACTGGTGTGAAGAAGGGGTGCCTCTGGGCTTCCCATAACCCGAGACAAGAATATGCATTTATTTATCCATTCACTTAAGGCTGGTTTTTGTGTGAGAGAGAGCTGGCTGGTTTGGAGTCCAAGGTTGCATGGCAGGGTCCCTGTGTCGGAGGTATTCAGTCTGCTTGGATAAGCATACAAACAAATGAACTAAGAGCAGTGAGGTTGTCCTTATGGATTTTGAAGTTTGTACAAGAGTTCTATTTTAGAGACTATCTTTACCCAGTGTAGGGATTTCATCACTATGGTAAGGATGTGTTTCATGCTGTGAAGACAGTGTGGAGAATGAAGCGCTACTTAGAGGTTACTACAGCAACACATCCTTGGGGAAGAAAAAGCAAGGGTGGGTGGCTGAGTCTCAATTAATGGACGAAGCAGTACAGAAATGTGTACCTGGGAATCACTCATCTTCTGACAACTGCTCCTATACAATGAATTATGGAGAAAATCTTCAAGTAGAATTGTGGGTTTTTTTGTTTTTGTTTTTGCTTTTGTATCTCCATATCCTCTGGGGGTAAGTAGTTACTTTGTCTTACCGTTCTTCCCGCGGTATTTTTAACCAATCTGTTTTAGGGAGTCACTGATTTAAATGTTGGTTAAGAACCTATCATTTAGCATGAAGATTAAAATGTGCTTTTTGAAATTTCACCTTTTTCCCCATGTATATTAAAAAGAAATTCTGGATATGCTAAGCGGTGGTACAGGTTGGGCAGTTCAAAGTTAGGATCTGTACATAGTGGATGAAGGGCACACTGCACTTTTTATTATTTTAAAATAATTTAATTTACTCTTTTATAATTTCATGTATATATTCTCCATCATTCCCTTCTCTTATTGCCCTCCCACTTCCTCTGGAACCCTTCTTTGTTCTGACATGTCCAAGGGTGCGTTTATAGATGCGCTCCTGATTTTTTGTTTTGAGACAGAATCTCTTTACATAGCCCAGGCTGTCCTAGAACTCACTTTGTAGACCAGGCTGGCCCAGAACTCACAGAGATCTGCCTGCCTTTGCCTCACGACTGCTAGGATTGAAGGTGAGAGCCACTATGCCCATTTCTGATTAAGTTTTTAACTATTATTTGATGAGTCGAATAATTAAGGTAATTTTTCACCTAGGGAGATTGAAAGGGGAATTGGGGGAGAGGAGCAATTTTATTATCTAAGATAATTTTTGGCTGTGAGCCCAGCCTTTAACGGCTGAGCCATCTCTCCAGCCCTATCTAAGATAATTTTTAAAAGTTAGTCCTGAAGTTGTTTTATGTCTTACTGTCATTTGAAATGAAACCAAAATCCAGCGGCAAAATGTAGAAAGAATAGTAAATCTTCAGAAAGCACAACTTAGGTTCTGTTTCTCTGTGTCAGCAGCACAGACGACCTTCCCAAGTAGGAGCAACTGAGTTTGTCCAGGGACTAATGAGACACCCGCGCACTCCACCACACACCATGAGTTTCTATCTAGGGCCCCTGGCCTTGGCTACTTACAGAGTCTGGGTGCTGGGTGGTAGGCTGGGGATGCGGTGGAGTTCCTTGCAGGTGACTCTGAAGTCGTCCTCCTGGTGGCACTCGCAGGGTGGAGACACACACCCTCTGCCCCACTGGCTCCTGGGCACGGCGAGCAGCAGCACGAGCTGCAGCAGGTACCCTGGCCTCATTTTCCAAGGGATCCCTTGCGCTACTTCATCTTTGCGCACTGTCACCTCATTTCTCAGTGCCCATCGCCTGACGCTGGAGGAGACCGGGGAGCCGGAGGGACGGGAGGGAGGAGGAGGGCATCGAGGGGCTGTGACCTCATCTCTGGAAAGCACGCTGGAGAGGGGGCAGGAGAGGCTCTCAAGTACTCCGCTTGCCTAGGCAACTCTCCATCCAAACAAGCCAGCTTGCCGTGCTCGGTCAGCCTCGCAGCTCCTTCTGTTCCGAGACATCCAACTTCGGTCCTGGAGCTGTACTCTCGGTCCCACTCATAGATGCTCCCTCTTCTTCGTCTGTCTCTGAGTTCCTGGAGCCACCTTTCTTGGCTGAGCAGCCGTTAAGAGTGGTGGCGACCAGAGACCCACCCAAATGGGCTTCCTCTAATGTCACCACGGAGGAGGAGACTGTTGTGGGACAATCTAGTGTCTTGACNCCCCCCCCCCGGAACTTCGGCTTCTCCAAGTTAAAGTCACCTTTGCTGAGAACTAGAGCGGACAACACAGCCGGGACCAGGCTCAGGGTGCAGCCGAAAAAGGATATGATACTCCGGGAGGATTCTCGATGCTGTCCAGCTGGAGCAGCCAGGGACCGTTGCGCGCCTTAGTGGCTCTCAAGCTGGGGCCACTAAACCCGCTGTCCTGATGCCAGGCTCACCTAACCCGAGCTACTCCGTTAAGTCAGTCTCTGGGCTCTGGGGCCATCTGCTGTGGAGAACTGGGAACTGCGTGTGCAAGTCCCCCCCTTTTTTTTTGCCAAAGGGAGGGAGCCTGCTTAGAAATCTAGAAATTATGTTTTTGTTCCCCTTCATCCTCTTTAGAAAACAAGAGTAAAAGGAACATTTAAGTGCCACATGGTTCTTCTCACACTAACCAAAAGTATTAATTGCAAATGTAAACTAGATTGTGTCAATTTTCTTCTTGAAAATATAACTGCTTACAAATTCTCCGAGGATCTTGATAAGCCACAAGGTTTATACATACATACATGCATATGTAATATATATATGTAACTAGAACAGGGTGGAAAGGCTAGGGTGCTGGAATCAAAGGAAACAGGAAGAGAGAAGACTCTGGAAATACAAGACTGATTAAGCTGGAGGTCAAAAGCACGCAAATATTAAGATCCATTGACCCCTATGCTTAAGACACATGCATCCCAGTGTTTATAGAAACTTTACTAATAATCACCCTAAAGGACAAACAGCCACACATGTCCTTTAAGAAGATTGTGCATTCACAGATGCCATTCCACAGTAAAATGAATCCAGCATTAGTTTACACAACAGATGCAAATCTTAAATGTGAATGATAAGCGCAAGAAACCACATTCAAAAATCATGTATTTATAAGTGACCATTCATATACGTGACATTAGATCTGGGAATGTAGCTCAGTGTAGAGTGCCCGCTTAGCAAGCTCAAGGTTCCTAACGTGCCCGAGGTTCCAAACCCAGCAGAGCACAGACTTGGTGTGGTCGTATACTTCTGTAACACCAACATGTGGGAGCCAGAGGCAGGAGGACCAAGGTCTCTGGTACACAGCATGTTCTAGGCCACATGAGTTAGAAGGACTGAGATCTCAAAAGAGGCTGGCTACAAACACCCAGAGATTTTTCTGGGAAATAAAATTGTTCTCAGTCTTCAGTGTGGTGGCCTCATGGCAGTTTGTAAATGTGAAGAACTGTAGTGCTTGCATCTTGAATGCTGACCCATCTTAAGTCCAGGGATAAATGCCCTCGGACTGTTCTGAATGTATTCTTGTAGTAACTTGACTGAAATTCTGTTTGAGAGTTTTGTGTAGATGTTCCTAAGGGAAGGTGGTCTGTTACTCTTTTCTTTAGTTTCTTTTGTAAAGTATTATTCTCAGTAATTGATTCTTTCATCACAGACCAAATTGAGAAATATTTCCTCCTGTCTACATTTATATTAGAGTTTGTATACAATTTAATATTTTGTTATTATCTGGTAGGATTTACCAGTGAAATTACTTAAACATTGAGTTTTTCACTACAAGTTTATCTTCTAAAAACAAGTGTAATGCTATACAGGTTCTTTCGTTCTCTTTGAAGCAGTTGGACAGTTTTTATTTTATAAAGGATTAGTTATCTATGGGTGTATCCATTGCCATAGTAATTTACAATACTGTCTCTATATTATTATACGAACACGCATAATCCGTTCTAATGTTTAATTCTTTCATACCCGATACTGCGATTTTGTGTCTTCATTCTGTTTTTCTCATTGACATAATTTTATTAATATTCTCAAGGCAGTGTATGTTTGGTTCATATATCCCATATTATTGTCAGTTGGTGTTGTCACTGTGCAGGTCTTGTTTAGGTGACCATATTGTTGAGATTCCAAGGGTGCAGCTTTCCTGTCATATATAGAAGTCACTATGTCTTAGAAGACATCCTGGTCCTCTGGTGCTTACAGTCCTTCCACCTCCCTCTCCCATAGTGCCCCTAAAGCTGTAGGTAGAGGGGCTGTGTTGTAGATACTTCACTTAGGGTTGGGTACTCAGTGGCCATTTGCTCTCTGCCTTCTGACCAATTGTGGATTTCTGTGATGTTCTCCACAGGTTACAGAGCTTCTTTGACAGGAGAAGTGTGATGTCTTAGCTCATTTTCCTGTTGCAGTGATGAAATACCCTGGCAAAAATAGCTTGATGGAGAAAAGGTAAGGGCAGAGAAGTTAAGAGAGCAGGAATTTGAAGCAGCTGGCCGCGCCACACCCATGATGGAGAAGCAGAGAGCACGGAATGTGTGCCACATCTACAGTAAGGAAGCGGAGAGCAGCGGATGTATGCTGGTGCTCATACCGTCCAGGATCACAGCCAGGGAATGGATCGGATTTGTTTGAGGTTGATGTGTTTCCCCACCTCAGTTAAAATAGCCAAGATAATCCCACATGGGCATACCCAGGGGCACCTTCTCCAGATGATTCTAGATTTTGATAAGTTGACAACTGACACTAAGCATCACAGGTGGGTAAATGATTTTCATCAAAATTGGAAGATTTCAGTCATATGTCTTTTCTGTTCCCCCTTCTCTCTCCCTTCTATTTAGTATTCTAATTGTTGCACTTTCAACTGGCTGAAATTGTCCCACAAACAAAATATTGAAACATTTCCCCCCAAAACTATAACATCTCACTGAGTGTCAAAATAGTTCAACTGGGAGGGGGTTAGACTGAAAATTTTTTCTCTCTGCTTTACTGAAAATTTTTTCTCTCTGCTTTTCATCTGAGTGATTTCTTCCAGTCTGTCTCCAAATTCAATTTTTTTCAAAATTCCTCCTGGACTATTAAATCCTTAAGATATTTGTTTCATAAACCACAATTTTTATTTCTAGAAGTTCTTTTTCTCCATAAAACCTGTACAGCACAGTGACTCCTTTGATGTCTATGTTACTTTCCAAGATCTGCAGCAACAAAGTAAGTCCCATACTCTTAATGTCTTCGAGTTAGTTGAATCAATTTTCTTGTAGTTTGTAAGTCTGGAAGTCTACAACCAAGCTGTGGGCAAGGACATTTACTTTCTTAGAGCTCTGGAGGATGATTCTTTCTGACTCTTCTTGCTTTGGGTAGTTGTCAGCACTCCTCGTTATCCCTAGACTTGAGCGACTGCAGACTCTCCTCTATCATCAAAAGGCTCTCTCCTCATGTGCCCCTCTGTTTGAGTTTCCCTATTCTTTCAAGTATGCCAATCCTTGGATTGGGAACCAATCCAGAATGACCAAAACTTGCCTTCAATATATGTAAAGGCTATATATCTCAAAAAGGTCTTATCTGCAGGTCTTACAAATTAGAAATTGAAGATATCTTTTGGAAGGTATAATTCAACCCATACAACATCCTTGTTTGATAACTTTAGTGTCTTTGCAGGTATTAGATCAATCTAGATTGACTCATTTTTCTTCTTAAAATGAGCTGGCATTTCCTTCTGCTCTGTCTGTGTGCTTTGTCTGTTTGGATAGAAGACACTGTAAATGTTACAATGTTTGGCACTTTGTTTTGCAGCTACAGTGAATACTCTTGATATTTCTTATTAAATATGCTTAAATGTGAGGGTTCCAGAGAGTGTCACAGCCAGCAGTGAAACGATCCATGGAGAGGCAAGACTGAAGCTGGGTTCAGCATGATGTAGACAACCAGGCTGGTTCAAACTTCTGGAGTCTCATGCCAAGCAGTTTGTTTACTTGTTTTACATATTACAACAAAGTAACTTCGGAAGAAAGTTTCCTCCTGACAATTATCACAGCAAAGCTTAAGGCATGACTACATTATAACTCCCTTGCAAAGTTCACAGCCTTTGCAGAGCACCTGTGACCTCTTCTACAAGAATGGGTTCTTTTGACTTCAAAACAATGTTCAGGATAAGGGCCCAGGGAGGAAGGTTTTGTAATAAGCACAAGAGCAAAGTCTTTTACAAAGTATGTGGGACATCTTTCATGAGGGTGGTTCTAGTTACTCAGAAGGCTTGGGGATTGAGGTGAGGGCTGGATCCACAGAGCCCCAAAGATTACCAGTTATCAAACAACATGCACTCCAGCCTTCCAGGCAAACAGAAAAACCCTGTGTGTTTAACAATTCTTGTGTCTTTAGTGCTTTTCAGCAAGCGCATGGACATCGTGCCTTCCTACAGTTAAATTACGTAAAAACAATTTGGCATTTTTTGCGGATTTTTTTAAAAAATATTTATTACAGGTGACTAGAACAGCATTTAATCTAGAGCTAGGCCCTTACCTTTTCTTAGGTAAGACCTTTTGAACACTCAGTCAATGATCCCTGAATTATTAAATGTTTCAGCCTGGTTGATCGGAATGATTGCTATTCTGGGTCCTGGATAAGTGACAGGTGTCTCCTCCTCTGAACTTGGGAGACAGGTCTCTCTCCAGTTTTAATATCTTCACATGTGTGTAATAGTTAACAGGCTTCTGAATATTTCATGGAGACCTGTTGTGGTTCTCAGGAATTTTTCTCTACATGGCTTTTTGCTCGCTCTTAATTTGTCACGAAAACTCCATATATCTCCACTTCCCAAGGTTCTCAAGCCCCTTTCCAAATTTACAGCATTAGTGGGCACTCACTGCCTGTTGTTTCTTTCTCTTTACACCACAGCCAAGACACTTTCTCAACTGTGGCAATTGTGAGCTTTGCCCCATTGGTTGCCAGACTCTCAGAGATTACATTCTTTGTCTGATGTGCACTATTTTCCACAGGTTTTTATCTGTTACTGTGTTTAATTCTGAGGAGAAGGCCTATTTGGTTGCTGTGACTCTGCCTTTACTCAGAACACAAGTGGGTGGTATGAGGAAATCTGTAACATTTTAAACCAAGATTCAGACAGCATAGAATTGGTTTAGTAGAGATGATAATGGGAGTAGAATCTTTCATGCCTAACCGTTTCAACTCAGCAAACTGGAACAAGCTTTCAGGATAACATATCCTAATAGCATGCTCAGCGAGTGACTGTGATAATCAGTACAGCAATTCTTTTCCCTTAACATAAATTTTGAGCCAGAAAAAGCACGAGATGACAAATCGATTTAAAAGTGCATTAAGAGAAAAGTGTAGCCATTAAACACACATCCAAAATTTCTTTTAAATGTAACAAATAGATGAGACTAGTTACAGAATACAATGTTTTCTTTTATCTTAGAAGAACCACTAACACTGTCCACAGTTCAGAAGGTGGAGTGGTTTTGCATTTCTTTTGTGTCTTATCCTTTTCAAAAGGTGTGGCAGAGGCTGTATTGCTTGACTACACTCATAATCCTCCATAATGGTTTAACAAATTATTAGTTGCTCACTTTGACCCCAGTGCATTTGTTTGCAATGTTATAAAATTGCCATAACTATCTAAAATTATTAGTGTATGATAGAGCTGGGCAGTGCTAGCTCACACTTTTAATGCCGGCACTTGGGAGGCGAGAAAGGAGGATCTCTGTGAGTTCGAGGCCAGCCTGGTCTACAAGAGCTAGTTCCAGGACAGGCTGGAAAGCAACACAGTGAGACCCTGTCTCAAAAAACCAAAAAATAAAAATAAAAAAGTGTACAGTAGAAAAGCTATAGAAATAGATATGGGATGAGCCATACTTCAACAAGGCAAATAACTAAAGATTGCAGTTTTTTGGGTGGACAATAACACTGTGGCCATATCATGTCCTTCACTCTGGTTTTTAGAGACTCATAGATTACATGGAAACTTAATAAATACTATCCAGCAATACTTGAGATTGTTTCTTGATGGGTAGAAAGTGGGTTCATTCCTCTTCCATCCAGTCTCAACTAAATCAGAATAATGGAACATATTACTTTTATTTCTTATGATGTAGTTGTATTGCAAAAGAGGTTAACTATCTGTGGTGGCCAAATGTAATCATGTGACATCTAAAGCTGTAGGTATCCATTACTCATGGACAAACTACAGGCTGTTTTGCAGGGACATTTTTCCCTTGTGCCAATATGGAGGTTAGACACCTTCTGGATTTAGATCTTTTTCCTATACCTTCAGGTTTGTTCTTTCATTCCCCATCCCTAATTCCAGGATTTTCCTTGTTCTCTGTGTCTTGCTGTGGTGGTATCAATGTAATTGGCTTCCATAAGCTTATAGGCAGTGGCAGTATTCGGAGGTGTGGCTTTGTTTGAGTAGATCTGGTCTTGTTGGAAGAAGTGTTACTTGTTGAAGGAAGGGTTACTGTGGGGCTGGGCTTTGAGGTTTCCTATGCTCGAGATACCTTTCAGTGTCTGAGACCACTTCCTGTTGGCTGCAAGATTTGGACTCTCAGCTACTTCTCTAGCACCATGTCTGCCTGCATGCCATCATGTCCCACTGCAATGATAATGGACTGGACCTCTGAACTATAAGTGAGCCACCCCTTAAATGTTTTCCTTTATAAGAGTTGCCATAGTCATGGTGTCTGGGCAGAGCAACAGAAACCCTAACAAAGACAGAAATTCGTACCAGGGATTGGGCTATTGCTGTAATAGACCTGATGGTTTTATTTATTTATGTATTTATCTATTTATTTATTTATTTAAGGAATTTGGATTTTGGTACTTTGGGTTAGGAAAGCAGTGGAATGCTTTAAGCACTGCTTAATTGGCCATACTAGCAGGAACATGGAAGACAGTGTGATTTGATGAACTGTGGGGCACTAACTCAAGAGACTGTAGAGGAGAAGAATTTTAGTATGTTGCCTAGAGATCATTCTTATGATATTTTGGTGAAGAATGTGGCTGCATTTTGCACTTGTCTGAAGAGTCTGCCTGCAGCTAAAGCGAAGAGTTTTTGATTAATTCTGTTGGTAGAAGAAATCTCAAAACAATATAGTATAGACACTGTCATAGTGGTAACTCTAATGAAGATTTGTAATGAAAAGGAGCAACCTGAGCAAATAAAAATTCAAAATGTACAGACTGAGAAAAGAGGCACCAGAAAGTAGAAAAGAGCTAAATCCTGTGTTCAAGGAGATAAACAGACTAAGAAGTGGAATAAAGGGAGTGGTGACCTCAGGGCAGGGTACCACCCAGTTAAATTTCAAATCTGTGAAAAGGAATTAAAGAAAAATTGACTTGGGTGTGATGGTACACACCCTTAATCCCAGCACTCAGGCGGCAGAGGATGACAGATCTCTGAGTTAGAGGCCAGCCTGGTCTATCAAAAACAGAAATTTGGGGAAGGTGTAATTGTTCAAAGGGGTCATGTTCCAGGACCAGTAAGCAGCAGAGCTTGGTAGCTGTGGCCACATGACTCTGGTTTCTGAGTTAAGAATCGAAGAAAGGGGCTACAGAAATAATTTGTCACTGAGTCCAAGGAAAGCCACTGACGCCAGGCATGTGTCAGGGGTGTCCCTGGATGGAAGCCTAGAGAGGCCATTTTGTGAAGCTATGAAGTTGAAGCCTAGATTGCCTTGGAAACCCCAATATTTCAGAGATACCAAAGTCATGGGACACCTACTGAGAAGAGCTGCTACAGGGAGTAGAACCAATGGAAAGCCCAATGGAAAGAAGTTTGCTGCAGTCAACAAAGCTGAACAGAGTTGGAGATCTGAAGAGTGGTTTGACATCAGACATGGGGATGCAGAGTTTGGAGTTTGCCTAGATGGTTTTCCGTCTTGCTTTGGTCTGGTATTTTCTTGATATGCTCCCTTCCCTGTGTTTTGGAATGTTAATGAATATCCTGTGACATTATGTGTTGTAAGTATATGATGTTTTTTGATTTTACAGGTGACTACAGTTAAGAGATTGCATGAATCTTAGAAGAGACTTTGAACTTTTAAACATTGTTGAGACTGTAATAGATTATGGGGACTTTTGAAGTTGGACTAAATGCATTTTGCATTATGATATTGTTAAAAGTTTAGGGGGGTCAGGGAGTGGAATGTGGCAGATTAAATATAATTGGCTCCCATGAGCTCATAGGGAGTGACAATATTAGGAGGTGTGGCTTTATTGGAGTAGAAATGGCCTTGTTGGAGCATGTCACTGTGGGGGTGGGCTTTAAGGTTTTCTATGCTCAAGATACTGCCTAGTGTCTGAGACCACTTCCTGTTGCCTACAAGATGTAGGAATCACTCTCAGCTATTTCTCCAGCACCATGTCTGCCTGTATGCTGCTATGTCCTACCATGATGATAATGGACTGAACTTTTGAATTGTAAGCGAGCCACCCCCAATTAACTGTGTTCCTTTATAAGAGTTGCCATGATTATGGTGTCTCTTTATAGTAATAGAAACCCTAACTAAGACACTTACCTGCCCACTCATAATTTTATTTATTTATTTATGTAATTTTTTGGGGGGTTTTCAAGACAGGGTTTCTCTGTGTACCAGTTCTGGCTGTCCTAGAACTCTCTTTTTATATCAGGCTGGCTTTGAACTCACAGAGAATGTTGGCAGAGGCTGCTTGTTTGTTCCTGGCAATCCAGACTCAAAATAACCAAACAGAAAATGTATTAATTAAATCACTGCTTGGCCTATTAGCTCTAGCTTCTTATTGTGTAGCTCTTACATCTTAAATAACCCATTTCTGTTAATCTGTGTATCGCCACGTGGTTGTGGCTTACCAGACAAAGTTCCAGCATCTGTCTGCTCCAGCGGTTAGATGGCATCTCACTGACTCTATCTTATTTCTCCCAGCATTCAGTCTAGTTTTCCTGCCTAGCTCTACTCTGCCTTATCACAGGCCAAAGTAGCTTATTTATTCATTAACCAATAAAAGCAACACATATACAGAACGACTTCCCACATCATCTTCCCTTTTCTGTCTAAATAAAAAGGAAGATTTTAACTTTAATATAGTAAAATTAAATATAACAAAACAGGTATCAGCAAGAATTACAGTTACAATATTTATAACTATTTTATATTTTATTGTAACTAAGGAAAACTATAGTTATAACTATCTATTATTCAACTTCATCAAAGACTGCAGAAGGATATAATATTACCTAAGGAAACAGGAAGTATATTGTAAGCAACTTTCAAAACTCTAGATTTAAAAGAGACATCTTGCTGATTGGACAGTCACCCAAAGTTCCTCTGTAACATTGGGGCATCCAATCTTCAGCCTACAGGCCCATAGTATCTGGCAAACTTTTCCATGAAGCAGGATATTTCAAAGACAGATTTGCCTATTTCAGCAGTTTGTCAGTCACTTTCTTCTGTGTTCTACAGAATGTCTGTCAGACTTTTCCCATGAAGCAGAAACCCTGGAACCCTGAAGGACTGTCTCACTTTTTTTTTGGCTGTCCTGAATACTCATTTATTTTTTTTAGTTTCAGTGACCTCAGTTTGGGATCTTCCTGACTCATTCCCCTAAACTGTATTGAACTTTTTTTCAGAAAATTTCACATATCACACACTGGAGCTGTATACAGAAATGGGAGAGGAAGGAAGGATTTGGACAGCAAAAAAGTTGATGCTTTTAAAGCTTTACCTGGAGTAGCTGCCTTGTTCAGCTAGATGTGCTATTATAACTTTTGGACAATCCCCATTCAGAATTGGGGTAAGGGTAACTTATTCTTTTGGAAACATTTTTAGATTATTAATGAGGGGTAGAGAGTGACTCTATTCTTGCACTAATGATGCAAATTTTCTTTTTGGATAATTGCTTAAGCCAAACAATGAACCAGCCTAGGATAGTACATTTATCTTTCAAACAAGAAATAATTATTAGTTAATAATATTAGTTATTGATTATTAAGTCAGAGAAAGGCACTGTGAAACCAAAGTGAAGATCAAGGGGGGATCTGGAAGAGAAATCTCTTGGCAAAAAGTAGGGACAGATAAACTTGTAGCTGTCTCACCTTCTTTAGGCAACTTCAGCAGTCATTTTTCTGTGGATCCCACATGTTCAGTTCATACAGCATAACACCAAGTAGTCCAGGCAAGATCAGTTTCTTGCCCAAATGGTTAACCAACTCTATAAGGAGCCTCTTTGATGCCCATTATCCTCTTCAAGTAATTTGGCGCTGCCAGGAGCAGATATGTCTGTCATGAAAAGTCTTAAGTTCTTAATACATTTTAAATCACATATTCCGTAGGTCTTTGAAAGGTTTGAATTTTATCTAACTGAACTCTCTCTCTCTCCCTCCCCCTCTCTCTCTATATATCTATATATCTATATATATAGAAAACCTAACATGACTACAAACTTGACTATTACAGATGGCTATTAATCTGTATTTCTTAATTATACATTACATTTTTAAATGAGGTGCACAAACACAATACCTTAATCAAGAGTAGAAATATACATATAGCAAAACTGACCTTAAATTTGTCTCAATAGAACAAGATCCATACCAATGAAAATTATACATATCTATATCTATCCCCTTTTAAATGTAAACAAATATTTATAAGTAATAATTTTGGGAATTTTGTTGTAGTTCTCTTCAAACTGCTTCCTGTTATTTTTTGGGCAAAGTAATTTTTGGGGATGTTTACGGTGACCTTTCATGGGGTCTTGGTCCACCAAATCACATTAGTCTGGAAGGAATCCACAGGTTCTCATCTTCTGTGGGAACAAAAGAAAAAGCTCTTTTTCAAAGCAACATATTCTTAGACCCAAATTTTGAAGTTAAAATACCTTTAAAATATATATGTTGGTTTAGCTTAGCAGCCCATACAATGAAA
>LOJH01033394.1:366-16297 GCA_001685095.1 Ellobius talpinus | reverse complement strand
CCTCTCCACCCCCTCCAGCCCCGCAAGGCCACTCCTCAGACTCTTTTCCCCCTAAGTGACATCAGGCCACTCCCACAGCCTGAGCACACATAGCCCCCCTGACATCCAATGCCTGGCACTGCAGCCATAGCCTATCCGCCTCTGTTTCTGGTGTTCCCTGGCTTCTGTGACGAACACACGGTAGCAGCTGCTGAAACCCTAGAGCAAGCTTGTCTCCCTGATAGCAGAATCCACTGATAACAATATCAAGGAGGACCGAGGCAGAGGCATTTCCAGACGCAGGGGCCAAGCCCACGTTTCCGAGAACTTTGTTAGATTCCATCCAAAGGATGGGGGTTCCGACTTGATTTTTAAAATGAAAAGCAGCCTTTAAAGCTATGAGGTCCCACTTTTGTCTAAGGTCAAAAGTCACAAGCAGGTTAAACATCGTTGTCACCAACAACCCTTGAATTTTGGTGTCTTTCCTATGCTTGCCGGCTGTTGTCTAAAGCTGGGGGCCTGAGGGGAGTCACCAGCGCGTGAGTTTTGTTAGTGGTGACTTTACTTGGGGAACCCCAAGAAAACTGAAAGCATTTCTACTTGCTGCTGTTGAGTTTGGTTTTCTGCTTATTTATATCTCCTACACTGTGTGCAGGCATCACTTAATTGTCAAGAAAAGTGATACAGCATTTCAAGTACAATTGTCAGATAAACAGGACTGAAACTGTGTCATCTCAGTGGGGAGGAGAGGGCAAAGAGTCCATTCCTAAGCGTGCTTATGGTTTCTGCAGCCTGGGAAAGAGGGGTGTCTTACTGTGCCTGTGGCCACCTCAAAATCATAAGGAGTAGGGGAAGACATTAGGTCTGTAGGAGCCTCCTGTACCGGCTGCCACAGGCTCAGCGCTCCTTGTTGGGACATCTCCTGCAGCCTGGAGAAGCATTGCAGGTGGGCGTTTCCCCAGATTCACTGCTCCAGTTTCTAGGCCATTGCTTCTCAACCTTCCTAATGCTGTGATTCATTAATACAGCTCCTCATGCTGCAGAGACCCCTGACCATAAAATTATTTTTATTGATACTTCATAACTGTAATTTTGCTACTGTTATAAATCACAATGTAAATATATGTGTTTTCTGATGGTCTTAGGTGACCCCTGTGAAAGGGTCATTCCATCCCACCCCCAAGGGGCCATGACCCACAGGATGAGAACCACTGTCTTAGAGCCTGAAGAGGCCTCACAGGTGGTGTTTCCCCTGGCTTTAATGTTTCCATATTCTAGGCCCTTGGAAAAGTCTCCACACATTAGTTTCTGGGTCTCTTTAGAGGATAATCTGCCCCTGAGGGCAGCAGTGTGCATCACACACGACACAGTGGTTCATAGGCCTGAAGCCTGTAGTGGTCACCATAAGTTCTAGAAGGAGGTAGACTGACTGATGGGCATGTGTGCACAGAATGCTAACCCTTTGTGAGTTTACTGATGTTTCATGAACTGGAAAACTACCAGAGAGACGGAGCTTCCATTAGTATTCATAATGTACAAATGATACAGTTCAGGAACAAAACTTGAGTAAACTGTTAGAGACTTAGCACGCAGAAGGAAAGGGCCTAGAATCTGAGCCCAGGCAGTTAGCAGATGAGTCTGTATTAGTAATCTATGGCTCAGGCTTACCCTCACACACATGTGTTTGTGCAACCTATGAGCGTGCACACACACACAACACAACACACACTCTTACCATCCCAAACACTGTTGAGTTTTGTTGAATGTGCAGTTTCACGTGTTCAATCCTAGCTGGCCTCAGAAACTATTTACACTTTGCCTCTGGTAAGAGGGTCTATGGGGTCAGGGAGAAGGAGGGAGGCTTTCCCTCTCATTTCTTGACCTCCGTCCTTGATCCTTCCCATGCATTATAAGAACTAGTAAAATGATTTGTCCTCATCGGTAGTATTGTGCTTCAAAACAAAAGTTTTAACTTTTCGTAGAAATGAAACAGCCTCTGCTATTCTCGCATTTGAGGACTCTTGTTTGTCCAATGCTCTGGCGGCTGCAGATCTTTCCAATTTGCTTTGGAAGGGAGCCTGCACTTCCTGATTTCTCCCAATCTAGCTCTCAGCTGGGCAGCCACAGTCACCACACCCCTTCCTGTGGTTTCCAGTGAAGCCTCCTGGTAGGAAGAGAAGGGCGGGAGGAGGAAGGGGGAGGGTGTAGAGGGTCAGGCCCTTGCAGTGACAACAGTGTCTGATGGAAAGAGTGTCACTTCACGTACAGCTATGGCTCGCTAGACCTAGTAATGGAGGCCCAGGGAAGACTAAAACAAGGGGAGGTTCAGATCCTAAGGGCAGCGGGCTCAGAAAGGGGGATAGCGGGCTCAGAAAGGGGGATAGCAGGCTCAGAAAGGGGGATAGCGGGCTCAGAAAGGGGGATAGCGGGCTCAGAAAGGGGGATAGCGCTCAGAAAGGGGGATAGCAGGCTCAGAAAGGGGGATAGCGCTCAGGCAAGCAGGTAGGAGAGACAGGGAGAGCTGGGAAGAGCCTCTGCCACCAAGAATAAGGGGAGGTAAAGACTCAGGCTCTCTTTTCTCCTGGGATCCCTAAGAATCTAAGGGGCTGATTCCACCGGGCAGTGGACCCAGGAGGGTCTGGGAGCTGCTCCAACCTGCCTTGAAAGGGCACACACGCAGGCTGGCTCTATCTGGCAGCCAGTTTTGATTAAGTTCCTGCAGAAACACAGGCTCACTGTCACGCATTACTCCCTCAGAGCAGGAGGAGGAAAGCGGCAGGCTGACTAGCTCCTGATGTGTATATCCACTTAGTGATGTCACTTGAATTTCTCAAAAACATTTCCTGACGGCTCCACACTGAGCCGTGGCCTGCAAGGGGAGCCTAACCCTGCTAATAGACCAGCTTGGAGGCAGCTGGAGCCGTCTTGCTTGGGAGCATTAATTAACCATCGGCTATTCTGTTTCCAGAGCCCTCAGCTCTGGGCATCTCTGGGTACCACTTTTGACTCTTGAGCCATTCCCATGGCACTGTCACATGCCAAAGAGTCCCTCCACCAGTCCCCAGAGAAGGCTGTCTTAGCTACTTGCTCAGCAAACAGGCAATGCAAACATGGCTTTTTTCCTCCGATTACCTTCAGGGCGTTATCAGGGCTGGGTTCAGCTACTGCTCTGTGAATGTTTACCTTCTGGAAAGCGCTTACTCTTGTTAACGTAGAAGCAATGAATGAGAAGTCTTTCTTTGGCCACATTCAATGCAGGCAAGCATAAAGCAGGCTCTGAAATGTGAACTATCCAAAATTCAGGTGGCTAACTATTGAAAGCAAGTGTGCTTGGTATTCCTTCATTAGCACAGTGTCTCCCAAGTGTCAGGAGCAGTCACTATGTTGAGGCAGGCCCTTGGAAGGAAGCCTGCCTCCAGCAAGAACAGCTGTCCCTGATTTCAAATAGAAGTGAGAGCACCCCGGGATGCCAAGTATTCCCTTACCTTGTCCGTGATAGACCTTTGGGGTGGCTATCTCAGTCTACACCCACCATAAGCCCTAGCATCTAGCTGCATCTCTAAATACACAAGCGCCTTGTATGATGGTGTGAACATCATATGCCCCATCTGGCAGTACCCTTTCTGAAATGTTTCTGTCACAGTTTTAGGCTCTCTCCTGGGTCATGGCTAGCCCAAAATTTCATCTGCAAAGTCATCTGAGACTGATTGCTTGGGGGCTGCCAGGAGCTCTGTCATGACATCCAAATCCTGAAGGGCCTCAGAGATACACACCAGTGCTGTGGGAACACAGTGACCATTTCACATACATGTCATGAATCTTGCCCACCAGGATTGCCACCTACTTCACCTACAAGACTCCTGCCCACCAACCTAAATGCAGTCTCTTCTCTGTGTTCCTTTGTTGTCTACTTGTTTTTATTTTCTGCCTTGCATGACAATGATTTGAATACTTGACTCTTCCTTCGCTGCTCTCTGGGTCCCTCTGGGGTGGGACTATGCCTCTTTCATCTGCATCCTGCTTAGGATGCACCATATTAGTGCCCAGCTGTGATGGTGAGGCTTTGTTGTCAACTCAGCTGAGCTTGGAATTATCTGGGAGACACATCTCTGGTCATGTCTGAGGATGTATCTGGAGAGGTTTAACTGGGGAAAACCTATTCTGCATCTTTGTGGCCCCATCACACAGGCCAGGATACTTAGGCTGAATACAAAGGAGGAGCGAAAGAAATCCCATGGAGTACCAGCATCCACTCGTGTCCCCCTTTTTCCTGACTACAGATGCAAACAGACCAGCCACCTCACGCTCCTGCCACCACAACTTCCTGACTTGATAGATCCTCTCCTCCAACTGTGAGCCAAAATAAACTCTTGCTTAAGTTTCTTTCATTAGAAATTTTACCACAACCAGAACAAAAAGTCGCCAATCCTCCAAAGCAGATGGTGGAGCTGATTTCCACTTCTGGGAAGCACAGCTGTGGGCAGACTCCTCTGGGCCGTTCTTCAGGTGGGAGGCTGCTGCTTCTGCACTCCCACAGGGTAGGGCACTACTTCATACCCGGGGAACTCTCTGGGGTGGGAGAGGAAGCATTGCCAGGTGAAACACAGACACCCAGGCAAGGGCTTGTAAGTATAGCGTGTTCCAAATATCAAATGAGGCCAACATTAAAACAGGTGCAGCTTACTTCAAATTCAAATGCATTGAGGAGTTTTGTATTTGGCTTTGCTAAATCTGGGAGCACTGAATGACAATACCAAGGAAGCTGCTAGAACCATTTCCACAGACTCTGAGGCCAGCTCCCCACACAAGACTGTGTCTTCAGGAAGGAACAGCTTGGAGAGGTGGAAGGGAGCAAGGCCGGTCAAGCGGCCACTTTTGCAGCTGTCCTCACTCCATCTCCGGGTTTTTTTCAGGAAGTTCATTGATACCCCACTATCTGTTTCCTGTGGGACCCTGTGAGAGCCTGCTCTAGCGAGCTCTAGTCAGGGAGGGCTGGCAGGACGATGATACTCTAGAAAGCCTCAAGGAGGCATTTCAGAGTGCACAGGGCCAAAGCTGAGTCGTCCAGCCTTGCACAGTGGTGCTGCACCCAGTGTTTAAATACAGTAGACGCTCAAGAATTATTTACTAACCGCACAAAGGACGTGGTGCTAATGCACTTTCTCCACCCATTCCGCAGTTGATAAAAATGTGTAAAACCAGTGGGCATAAGGCCGTTTCCTTTACAAGAGTCACCGCTAACTCCCACTGGGCAATGTGCCCAAGTGAATTAGTCTGATTTGGACTTCAAATCAATTAATGCATCCTCCGGGAGCTTGGCTGCCATAAAAGCAAGATAAAACTGCATCTTCTTAGGTTAAATTATTTCCATTTAAAGGCTAATTAATATGTTTTCATTGATCTGAGCACAGAAAAATAAGGATCAGTGGCATGAGTGGAGAAGCAGGTGTGGTCACAAGGCCTCATGGGAGTATTTGAGCCACACCTGTGTCTCACACCTGCCTTCTCTCGTCCCTCTCCTCACAGATCACTCAGTACCTTTCTGCCTCCAGGTTTCTTCATTTCCTTCTACTGGGAGAGGGGGAGAAGGATGGTAGTCTGCCCTTGGACTTTGAAATTTGACCAAAGCAGATGGCCCTGATGAAGAATATCCTGGGACCAGAAGGCCCGCCAATGGAACAGCAGAAATATAAATGTGTGTAGTCCAGGCCTGTTTGGTGTGGTAGTGGCTGACAGGTCCGGTAGAACCACCAGGCCTGAGGGGCAGTGTTGTGAATGTTACAGGACAATCAGGAAGGACTCACAGTCCACCGCCCTGGGGTGTGGGGGGAAGGGAAGGACACTAATCAGGATTGACTTGCAAACAGTGAACACAGACTCTGGATCTCAAGGAAGGGGTTTACTTGCTGTGTGATTAGTAGATGGCACCAGGTCAATAGGAAGGCTGGAAAAGCAAACTCAGGAGAAACACAGGAACCAGGAGAGGCTGGAATAGGGACACTCCAGAAAAGCAGCCATAATGGACTGGGAGTGGTGGCTCACACCTTTGGTCCCAGCAACAGGAGAGAGAGACAGGTGGATCTCTGTGAGTCTGAGGCCAGCCTAGTCCACAAACTAAGACCCTGCTACCCACCACCACAAAAGAACAACCCTAACATCCACCCGCCCCTGCCGCATGAATGCTCTCTAGCCTTTGTGCTACACTCAGGAACTGAAGTCCTGTAACTACGATCATCATTTTTACGCTGTTATATACATATTCCCCAGACAGTGGGGGCAGATGTGGAAATATCCTGAAACTTGAATTTCCTTCAGATAGGAAGAGTCGAGATGCTAGGGAGGGCAGGGATGAGTCTTGTGGTGGCTTTGAAGTAGAGAGCAAGGAAGAAAGGGCAGGTTTGGGGGCACAACAAAGAGTTTCATTCTGGTCAGACTGAGTAGGAGACATCAGTGTTCAGTGGAGCTAGGCGAGAAGGCAACAATGAAGGGGTCTTTTGAAGAGGTTAAAGGCCACTGGTGTCACATCCTGCCCTTGGTGCTAGTGGCTCTTTGAACTCTCCTTGCATTCCTCCATCTTTAAAGCAAGATCTCTTGTGAGATGCCCAGACATGAAGGTGACATCAGGAGGTTTGTCAATGCCCTCTTTCCTAGAGATCCCAATGTTGGCCGAGACTCTGACCAATAGGGAGTGGCGAATGAGAGAAGTTAAGCTGGCAGTGGCCAGGACGTGAGGCCAGCTTTGACTACAGCTGAGAGAGAAAAATCAAGAAGCATGCCTCCCTGGGTTTAAATTTCAAGTTTACCTTGAGCTTCTGGGTTTGGAACACCTCCAGGATATGGCAAGATCTCTGGAAGACTCAGCATTTCAGGACTTTCTGAACTCTGAAGAGACTTGGGGATTGCATAACACAACAGCCTCATTTCATTTCCTGAGGGCCCCAAGGCTCAGAAGGCCACACAGAGACAACACACTTACAGGTTCTCCGATTGTGGAATAAATGGCAACCTTTCACCCACACTTCACCCCCTCCCACTCATTCTGCTGCCCACCTGAGAGGAAGGGAGCCTGCGGTAGGATGCAGCTGGGTGGACCACCTCCTTTTCCTCTGGAGGCAGTGACGTCCATCATTTCTAGGAGACGGTGTTGCTGCTATTGTTAAATGTTGGCCATAGATTCTGGCTTATTTTCTCCTGGAAGCTGGCCATGAGTCACCACAGCACATCCTTAGGAAGCAGCTGGCTGGTCTCCCAAAAACAGCCATATCCCTTGATGAACTGAAGACCTGGTTCACTTCGCACTGTGTACCGGAGTCTGCTGACTGCCCTTGTTAGACGTGGAGGAAGCTGGTCTTGGCATCTCTGAGAGACCAGACACCCAGCTTGAGGTTAGCGTCTCAGAGTATACAATCCACACAAGGCAGCCATGATGTGATGACCTCACCTTAAGGCAGGAGGGTTCAAATTAAGCCTGTGGGAAGAAGGGTCTAACTGTCTGGCTACACTTCTTCATATCGTCTTCTCCCTTCTTTTGGGAGGTGGTCACTGAGTGAGCCTTGAAGGTAATCGGGTCTTCTCCATTCTCACTGGCACAAAGGAAACAAGACATCCCGGGGGAGAGGTATGGTCATTGATTCTGCAACTTCAGGAGTCCAGTCCTGCATCTGCGGTCATCAGGCGACATGCTGTGAGCACTTGAACAACAATGATATTCACACAGAGGGACGGAGAAGTGAGCAGAAATCCCAGGGGAATGGCAAAGGTGAGCATCGCTGTGATAGAGCCTTGCAGTGAACAGACGGATTGGGGCAGGATGAAGATTGAGCTCCTGTGTCTTCTGTGTCCACAGTGCTCGTTGGCTGTGTCAGCTTCCGGGAAGGGAAGGACATGGTGGCTTTGCTTATGCTTTCTCCTTCCCTTCTATTAGGTTTGAACTTTGAATGTCCCCCCCCGACCCATATGCTAAGGGCTTAGTTACCAGGCCGTGCTGATTTGGGGAGGTGATGGTGCTTTTAGGAGGTGGGGCCTGGTGGAATGAAGCTAGGTCTTTGGGGACATTTCTCCAAAGGGTACTGTGACCTCTGACCCCTCCTCATTTCCTGACCAGCATGAAATAAGCAGGTATTCCTTGGCCGTATACTTCTGCCATGGTGCTCACCACAGGCCCTGAGGACTTAGGGTGATGGCCATCGACTGTGTGCTGTGCCTCAGAATGTGTGAGCCAAAAGAAAACTTTCTTCCCTTTAAGTTGCTTTATTCAAGGCATTTGTTACAGTGCCAGGAAGCTGGCAACACTCACCCTCTCCACTGCACAACCATGTCCCTATTCCTGTCGTGTGGTCTACTGGGAACTCAAAATTCATTTCTGTGGTCTCAAAGTCCTCTCCTCCCCTCTTGGTGTCACCTCTTTCCAGGCTCGTTTGTCTTATCTGCTTGTGTGTTCAGGGTCTAGTGACATCATTTGCAAAGGGGACTTCTTGGCCCGCCAAGGACTCCCAACCCAACACATTCCATCCAAATAGCTAATAATAATAAAATAATAATAGTAATAATAATAATAAAGACTTGCTTTCTCCTGGCCCCTTTGTCTAGACTTGCTTGAGTGACAGAAGAACTTTGGAGAAACATGAAACAGAAATGCATTATTGGGACGAACAGTAGATGGCCTCGGAGTAGGCAAGAGTCCCAAGATCGAAGTTGAGAACTCTGCAACAGAAAGACAAACAGATCCAAATATTAGAGGACAAAATGCTTTCCAGGCTCAGAGTGAGCCCAAGAGACAGGGAGGAAATGGTCTGAGTGGATGCTGGGCGATGGGAGATACACTTCCAGCATTCTTCATTTACTTCATTCCCCGAGGACTCGTGAGGCAGGCTTTGCCTTCAGTTGACAAGAGAGTGAGCTGGAGGCACAGGGAGACCAGGTGAGTTATTCACCGTACTCATCTAACCAGTGATGGAGCCAGGCTTTGAACCTACTCTACCCTCAAAGCCTAGGCCTTTACCCATCATGCAGTCGGACACCTGAGGAACCTGCCTGACTCCATTTTGAAGGCAGGAGTCTTTATGCCGTGTTTTAAAAATAAGTTTTCATTTACTGTGGGAGTTGAGTTATTCTCTGTTTCCTGGAACCTGACCTTCCTTAACCTATGACCTTGATCTGTTTTTGAGAATACCCAGACCCTCCCTGACCCACAGACCCCTCCCTAATCACATGGGGGTGACCACATAATTTTTTAAAAAAGATTTTATTGTATTTTCTTGTTGCCCCATTGTCTCCCTTCTGTAAAACTACTGTGGTTTTATTTCTTAAAAGGAGCCCGAGAGATGAATTTGAGGCTGCTCTCTTTAAGTCGACTTGGGAGGCAGTCGCTGACCAGTTCTTGGGTGCACCTCAATAAAAATCAATAAAAATCAAGCTTGCTTTAAATTTAGCTCATATTGTGGTAGTGGTCTTATTATTGCCATTGGGATTAACACACCTAATTTAAAACATTTGTTCATTTAGTTCTTGGCCTATCATACACCACCCCAGCACCAGGTATTTCCTGCTAAAGCTGGCTCATTATAAGAAACTTTTTCCCCCTCTCTCTTTTAGGGGATAATTTATAGCCTTGAAACTCAATGAATGCTTTTGGGAATCATCTTCAGAAAAGAAATCCCATCGAAAGGATAACCTCAAAAATAATAAAAACTTATACAAGCAATTAAAAATAATAGCATCATCCATCCTAACTATTGATGAAATCTTATTTTGCCACTTTCTGCTTTCTGCTTTAGTTCCCATTCATTAAGATTCGAGGAAGTGGGGAAAGGTGACAGAATCTTGTCTGATGGAAAGGCAGATGCAGAACAATGAAATAAAATTCTGCGGAAAAGTAGCCTTCAAGCCCAACCAAGTGCAAGTCAAGTGTTTCTTCATTATCTGCTCAGATATTAAACACATTCTTCTTGAACCAATTTTCATGATCTGAGTGGAGCCCATAAATCAGCAGTTCTACATACTTTTTTGAAAAACGAGTGCATTCCTGCTTAGGAATGTGGCTTGCACTTTGGCAGTACATGGAGCTAGGATGCTTTCAGCTACAAACAATGGAAGACCCCTGGCTTCAATTGGCTCAGAAACAAGGACATATATCTCCATCCATAACCAGAGTTCACAGCAGGGCAAAGCCCAAGATCAGGCCAATCCATGGCTCAATAATGTCATCAGAGCATACTCTTTCTTTTCTGTTCTTTTCCTTGGCTGCCACATTTCTGTTGAGATCCTAAGACCGCCTGCCAGATGGCTGCTACAGCCCTGGGCAGGACATTCAGGAACAACAGTATCCAGGGCACTGACAGATGTCTCTTTCCATATGCAAGCCTCTTTCTTTAGAAACAAGAAAACTTGATCCAGCAGGTTCCTGGCAAGGGCTGGGATGTTGCTCAGTGGTTAGGCGTGCATATGGGTTCAGACTAGCAACACACACACACACACACACACACACACACACACAAGGTCAGGAGACATGCAATCAGTCTCTTTGTTGAACTTGAGTCGTTCTCTTGTTCCTAAAGCAGTTGGTGGCTAAGCCCAACCCTGCTGAAGAGCCAGCAGCCCTGACTCCTACAGACAGCCACCACACTTTTCCCAGTTGGATTTCTGAGGCAAATACCATTTCTTCACCCAGATAGCAAACCTTTACTATTCTGTGGAAATCAAATCTTTAAAAGACCCAAACCTGCGACTTTGTACTAAGATCAGGTCCCATTTTTCCTGGTGATGAATTGTCTCTGTCACCTCAAAGGTCACCTTGCATGCCATAAAAATAACAGTTTATGAAGATGGTGAAATATGGCCTTGCTAACCAAATATTATTCTAAATGCGACAGAGCGGATTGCTCTCTGGAAGAAGTATTTGCTGAAATATTTTCAAATCAAATGCGATCAGGACTTCAGGTTTAAATGATGTGTTGAATATATGTATTAATCTTCTCTCTATCCCAAAATATTACTTAAAAATGAAAAAGAAATACAAGGACTGGAGAGACAACTCAGCAGTTAAGAGTACAGTATGTGTTGTTCTTGTGGAATACATGGAGTCTGTTCACAGGCCCCCACATGGTGGCTCACAACCACTTGTTACTCCCACTCCACCACTCCAGAGAATCCAATACCCTCTTCTGGTCTCTGAGGGTAGTACATGCCCATGGTTCACCAACATACATGCAGGCAAAACACCCATACACATAAAATAAATATTTTAAAATAACGAACAGACAAAATTTAAAAGGCATCGTAGTGTAAACATGAAGAGCAGGGCAGGCGACACCAACATCATTCCAGAGGTGGGAAAGCAGATGGACTTGAAGATAGCCGCTGGAGAAGCCAAGAATAGCCTCACTTTACATTAAAGGATTCTCAGAAGAACCACGAATTGGTGAGTCTGGGGACCCTCTGTAAGTATAGATGAGGGAAGGCTAGAATGGGGAGGGTGGTAGAAAGCTATATGTGTGGAGGTGGGACCTCAGATTGGTCCCCAGCTCCACACAGCAGTCCTGCCTTCTGCTGAAGCCTGCAGGATGGTTCTCAACAGCCACAGCAATGGTTAAGGGCCCTCTCTGTAGATATGTTGAACAGCAAAGGCTCACCAAGCTGTGGTGGGAAGCCTCTGGTGTGACCTTCCACAGCAAATAGAAAGGAGGGAGTAAGGAGGAGACTATACAAGTAGAAAACTGTGCTTAGTAGCTGCGTAGTTCCTGTGAAACAAAACCAGGAGCCTAAAAAACAGGTTCAAAATTCTGTGATTTAAGATCATAAAGGCAGAAATGAAAGACTCAACAGAAGTATTAAAAAGCTAAGGGAAAGAAATCTATTGAGCATTAGAATCAAAAGGCAGAGATGAAAAATAAGAAATATATACATATACATATATATGTGTGTGTGTATATATATATAATTTTTTGAGATAGGAGATAGTGTAATACTATATATGTATCCCTGTCTGGCCTAGAACTCACTGTGTAGACCAGGCTGACCTAAAACTCCCTGCCTCTACCACCCAAGCGCTGGGATGAAAGGTGTGTGCACCACAACCAGCTAAGAAAAATACAAACTTTGGGAAGAAAGTGATCAATCTGTGAGACCTACCACCCAGATAAGAAAATTATCAGAAAGAAGACAGGGAGTGAAGAAATCATCAAAGGAAAAGTTTAAGAAATTCTCTTAGAATAGAAAAACACAAATGTCTAGACTAAAATTCAGCCAGGCTCAAGCCAGGGCCTGTTGCTGTGGAATCTCAGTACAATGGGGACAGAGAAGAACCTACAAGCTTGGGAGATAGAGCAGTGTGATGGTTAGTTTGCTGTCAATTGACTGAATTAAGTGATACTTAGACAGCTGTCTGCCTTAGTTAGCTTTCTCTTGCTCTGATAAACACCATGACCAAAAGCAACTCGGGAACAAAAAAAATGTTTATTTGGCTCCCATATCCCATGCAACAGTCCATCACTGAGGGAAACCAAGGCAGGAACTCAAGCTGGGCAGGATCCCAAGGCAGGAGCTGAAGCAGGGGCTCCAGAAGAGAAGACTGCCGGTCACTGACTTACTTCTTGACTCAGGTTCAGCTACTGTCCTTGTTCTTCCTAGGACTGCCCACCCAGGGGTGGTACTACCCACAGTAGCAGGGCCCTCCCATAGCAATCATTAACCAAGAAAATGCACCACAGGCTTACCCATGGGTCAATTTGAGAGATGAATTTGTTTTTCAGTTTCTTTTTCCAAGTTATGTCTAGGTTTGTATCAAGTTGGTAAGACCAGCCAGCACACTGGCAAGGCATTAGTTTTGGTGAAATTGTGACGGTGTTCTCAAGGCTGGCATGTGAGTGGCAGGTTGACTAGAGATGTCTGCCCTCAAACATGGGCAGGCACCATCAATTAGCTGGCGACCGAGAAGACAAAAGGAGCGAAAAATACAGGGAAGAATTTAATTTAAATTCTGCTCTTTTACCCTAGGATATTAGAATTGCTGTTTCTCCTCTACTTAACAGATATTTTCTTTAACTTGATGAGCTGTAGAATATAAAAGGTACAGTCCTGTTAATTTTTCTACACATTTCACCTCAAAAGTTCCAAATTTAGGAGCTGGAGAGATGGCTCGGCAGTTAAGAGGACTTGTTCTTGCAGGGGATCCCGGCTGGGTTCCCAGCACCCACATGGCAGCTCCCAACCATCTGTAACTCTTGTTCCAAGGGATCTGGTGCCCTCTTCTGCCCGTGTAAGCACAGGTCACCTATCCTGTTACATATACATACATGCAGGCAAACACTCATACAAACAGACTCAGTTTTAGAGTTCCAGATTTACAAAGAAATGCCTATTTGTAAACTGCATAAAAAACAACTTGACTCTTTGATACTTGTCATGTAAGAATTTCACCCAGCGTGACAGAGGGACCAGTTATGTGAAATTAAAATCTACATTTTAATCATGATTGAAATTCTAATTACAGTTATGAACATATTTTTGCTTAGCTTTCTAACAAGAGTTCTTGTAAAGTGTTATAGACTTTTTCTCTTCATGCAGTACACATAAATATGAATTATTACCAGTTTATGGAAATGAAGAACAAAGAAAATTAACACAATGATCTTGAGTTCTTTGTCAGTGTTTACTGGTGAACAGTAGACAATTTTTATGAAGATTGTTGCATTAACTCTAATTAAAGATTGTCTTATCGGGCCTGACTTGCATTTTTAATCCCAATGTTTGAGAAGCTGAGGCAGGAAGATTGTCATAGTTTGAGGCTAGCTTGACCTGCATAGTGAGTACAGGCCAGTCAAAGCTATCTGTCTGTCTTTAAAAAACTAGTTAGGGGGCTGGAGAGATGGCTCAGGGGTTAAGAGCACTGACTGATCTTCTAGAGGTCCCGGGTTCAATTCCCAGCACCCACATGGCATCTCACAACTGTCTGTATCTCCAAGATCTGACACCTTCACACAGACTTATATGTAGGCAAAACACCAGTGCACATAAAATAAAATAAATAAATTATTAAAAAAAACTAGTTAGTTGAAATTCAAATAAATTTTTAAATGCCCAAAACAAAGGAACATGTATCAAATAATCAAAGAGAAAATATGGCACTATCACACCATATATGGATGTATTAAAACTCAAATTCCCAAGACTAGAAAAGCCTATTTGTGACCTACCTAGTATTGTATGAAGATTTACATTAGAACTGAAACTCTTTATAATAAAAGTAAATAACGATGACTTGTATGTGTCTAGCATGAATCAGCACGCAGAAGATCTTGACTGATGCAGCAGCCTACTGATGCTGAACACAAAAAGCAACTTGGCTGGGCATGGTGGTATCCACGCCTGTATTCCCAGCACTCAGGAGACAGAGACAGGTGGACCTCTGAGTTCAAGGCCAGCCTGGTCTACAGGGTGAGTTCTAGGCCAGCCTGGGCTATGCAGTGAAACTATGCCTCATAAAAAGAAAATTTAAAGTCTGTTTTGTTGATGTTTTGCAAACTTAGGGTTCCTTTTCAATTTGTCATATGTTGAAATAAATTGATTGAGAAGTTATGGTCCACTTACTTAACCTGAACAGAAATTTTGAAGCCATTATTTTTTCTTCCAAGTTGTACTTATTCTTTAGAAAGTGATGAACTTGCTTTGTTGAAGTGAATATGATTGTTAAAGTGGCTTTCCGATAATCCATTACTGGGAAACTTTAAAGTGTTTTTAAAACAACTTGAACATATAAATCTCTGTAAATAACTGAAATATTCATGAACTCTAAATGCAGATGAGATATTTTGCAGTGAACATTTTATACCCAAATTAGTATAAATATAAAATATATACTGGATTTTGATGACTTGGTACCAAAACTACAACAACAACCCCCCCAAAAAAAAACCAAACTCATAAATACCCTACTAATAACTTTATATTGAGTACATGTATTTTGATTACATTGGGTAAAATGTATTATTAAAACTAATTCCATTTTTTAATTTATATTTTCCTTAATGTAACTACCTTCCATTTTAAAGCTTATCTGCATGTCTTTCTATGGGACAGATCACACATTTCTCACTTGAAATGACCTTCCAGGTACAGAATTATGTTTCCAGGTCCATAGGGCAAGCCGTATGGACTCCATCTTTTCCTATTTCCACCTAAGTGCTGGGATTACAGGCATGTGTCACCATGTATGACTCAATGCATAGTCCCACAGGCCTATAAGGCTGTTTCAGAATTCCTAACAGATATTAACCTGAGATTTGGAAACACAAAATTAGAAATCCAGGTATTCTTATGAATTGCAAAAATTAGAAATGCTTTAACTTAAGATGTAAGAGTTAGTTAATAAGAAGCCTGAGCTAATAGGCCAAGCAGTGTTGTAATTGAAACAGTTCCAGTGTGATTATTCAGTTCTGAGCAGTTGGGAAACAAACAGTCTCCACCTACAAAAACTAATGCTACCAAAATATAAATACTTTATTTATTGAATAAAAAAAGTAGACAACCTTAATAATGAGTAAAAAGCATGAAGAATGGTAGGAAGCTTTAAATTTTCTAATTTCAAGTCCAAGAAACCCCTCATGAAATACCTGTCCACTGCGGCAGCCTTGAGGGTTCCAGTGCTCTAGTGTGACACTCTCACTTTTACAAGGAAGGTCAGGTGTGTGTGTGAGTGGTGTATGTATATGTGTGTATAGTGGTGTGTGTAGTGGTGTGTGTGTAGTGGTGTGTGTGTAGTGTGTGTATGTAGTGTGTGTAGTGTGTGTGTAGTGTGTGTAGTGGTGTGTGTGTAGTGTGTGTGTGTAGTGCTGTGTAGTGGTGTGTGTGTAGTGGTGTGTGTGTAGTGTGTGTAGTGGTGTGTGTAGTGGTGTGTGTAGTATGTGTGTGTGTAGTGGTGTGTGTAGTGTGTGTAGTGGTGTGTGTAGTGTGTGTG
>LOJH01033392.1:5231-16293 GCA_001685095.1 Ellobius talpinus | reverse complement strand
AAATATGTAGTTATCCTCCTGGATATCGACAGTAGACAAAATTGCCAGGCAATATTAAAACATTTTATGAGTGACTCATGAGAAATACAGGAACTGACTTCCTGACTTTATATGATGCTCACTGGTACCAGTAAGCAAGAAGCCACAGAAACAATACTCTTTAAAATAGCCTCAAAGATACTCTGGAGTTAATGTAACCAAGGAAGTGAAAGACTTGTACAATTAATATCTTAGGACACTGAAAAAAGTCCAATGACAATACAAGACAATAGAAAAAACCTTTCATGTTCATGGATTGGTAGGATTAATATTGTAAAAATGGCCACCCTACCAAAAACAATTTATGGATTGAAATCTTAATTTTCATATGGAAACACACATACACACACACACAGAAACATGGATAGCCCAAATGATTCTGAACAACAACAACAATAAACCAACCAACCAACCAACCAAACAGATGAACCAATCAACCAAGCAAACTTCTGTAGGTTTCACCGTTTCAGATTTAAAATTATATGACAGAGCTATAATAAAAACAGTGTGCTAATTATATAAATATAGATTTCTCTATCTAAAGAGTAGAATAAGGAGGACCCACATATAAGCCTCCACCCTGGATTTTGGAAGAAGCCAACAATACACAATGGAGAAAAGAAGTTTTCAGCAAGTGATGCTGATTAAGCAATGTCTAAATCAATCTATCTATCTATCTGTCTGTCTGTCTGTCTGTCTATCTATCTATCTATCTCCAAACATTTATAGAAGAATTAAATTTTATTCTTATGTCTTATCACTCTGCACAAAACTCAACTCCAAATGCTTCAATGACTTCAATATAAACCTGACACCTTGAATCTGATATAGGAGAAAATATGCTTGAACTCACTGGCATAAGAAATGAGTTTCTGAACAAAACTCTGATAGTGTAGACATAAAGACCAAAAATTAACAAATGGGACACCATGAAACTAAAAATCTCTGTATGGCAAAGGACGCCATTATTCAAATGAAACTTACAGAAAAGGTAAAAAGTCTTTATTAACTATACATTTGGCAAAGGATTTGTATTTAGAATAGACAATAACCTATGACTTCCACACTTACGCATATATGCTTACACACATACTTTCCTATGTGAACATGTATTCACATAATTAAAAATTTCATAATAACTTTCCAGTAAAATCTCTTAACTATCAAATATAGGTCCTTTAAAGTCCTTCTTCTCTGAAAAAATAAAAAAAGCTTCACAAAGGCAGGAAGGCATTGAACCACAAGATAATTTATTTCACAGTCGTGGGTGAGGGACTCATCTTAGTTTGTCTGTGACTTTTAGTTCAGCACTGAAATTTTTGTGATCTAAGAAAATCTTCATGTGCCAAGTCAATTGAAATCATCTTTAGAAATAGGATGGTAAATCCTGGTCTCATTGACAGTAGCCCCACAGTCTGCCTCAACCATACTACTGTCACCTATATTCAGAGGGCCTAGTTTGGTCCTATGTTGAGTCCCTCACGGTCAGGCTGGAGTTAGTGGACTCTCATTAGCTCAGGTAAGTTCTTTCAGTGGGTATCCTGTCATGGTCTTGACTTCTTTGCTTATATTCTCACTCGTCCCACTCTTAGACTGGACTCTGGGAGCTCATCCTAGCGCTTCACTGTGGATCTCGGCATCTGCTTTCATCAGTTGCTGGATGAAGGTTCTATGGTGACATTTAAGATAGTCATCAATCTGACTACAGGACAAGGCCAGTTCATGTATTCTCTCCACTATTGCTTAGGGTCTTTGCTGGAGTCATCCTTGTAGATTCTTGGGAATTGCCCTATTTTCAGGTTTCTTTGCTAACCCTGTACTGACTCCCTCAATCAAGGAGCCAGAAAGTCATCATTCTCTTTGATTCTTAACTGTGGATTCAGTGTGACAAGCTGCCCCAGGCTATGTCACCAGGACTTTCCTTGTTCTCCATCTCTGTTCTTCCCCCATCTTGACCATCCCATTCCTACTGCTTGTACTGGCTTTGTGGAACCTATTCTCTTTGGATCGATACTTTGGCCTACATATAGTGGAAAGGGCCTTGGTCATGCCCCCCAAAAAGTTCTAGACCTTGTTGACTCCCCCTGGAAGCCTTACCCTCTCTGAGGAGTGGATGGGGGATGAGTTGGGGGGGTGTGGAGGTGGAAGGAGCAGGAGGAGGGGAGGGAGTGGGAACTGGGATTGGTATGTAAAATGAGAAAAGACAGTTTTTAAAAAATTAAATAAGTAAAAGAAATGCAAAAACAAGTGCATACATTTATGAACTATCAAAATACTACATAAATAAATTTTAAGTTAAAAAAAGAAATAGGATCATTTGGTTGCTTCTCAGAGTCCTTACCTAATTGTCAAGGGTTTCCCACTGTGATTGGCCAAAATAATTTTAGCAAAAGCCAGGTGGAAAATTCTTAGAACTGGGAATACTAAGTACAACACACAAGAAGATAATTAGCAACCAACTGGATGACTTGTATTTTACCAATAACTGTGGAAATACTGATCCATGAAAATTGAGACTATGTAAGACACTTTGATTATCACTCATTAAGTATGCTGTCTTATTTACTTTTCCTGTTGCCATGATAAAAAAAAATCCTGACCAAAAATAAAAAAGGGGGAAAAAAGAAAAGAAACTTGAGGGAGAGAAGGTTTATTTGAACTCACACTTCAAAGATACAGGTCACCATGATGGAGAAGTCCTGGTGACATAGCCTGGGGCAGCTTGTCACACTGGATCCACAGTTAAGAATCAAAGAGAATGATGACTTCCTGGTCTCAGTTCTTTTTATCCTTGCTCTGTAGTCCAAGATCTCATCCTACAGAGTGGTGCTGCCCATAGTGGAGGGATCTTCCCATCTCAAAGAATCCAATCAAAATATCCCCCCCAAGCATGCTCAGAGGGTCATCTCTTTGGACTCTAGATTTCATCCAATTGACTACTGAGATTAATCATCACATGTTTTCTGCCTAAGAGAACAGAGAGCAAGTACTACTGTAGCTTGAGCCATTGCACCCACATAATTTTTTTGTATTATAATATCAATGCCAGTGATGACCTTTAAAATAGCAGAATAGCTTCAGGTTTGGGATAGAGAGTTTGAGGTTCTTGTGTTGGAGAGAGCTGAGCCTGCCAACACACACCTCAGAAGTTGGGTTACCTCACTTTTTTTCCTATGTATAAGCTTTCCTTGTGTGGTCTCTTTGTCTGTATATACTCTAGCTTTAAAGCCAATATTTTATGCCCATTGAGAGTTACTGTTTGTGATGTATTTTCTTAAAGAATGTGACAGTGTGCTCAGTAGCTCATTTATATCATGATTGGTATATAGCATTTATTTACTCTTTGTTCATCTATTGCTTGTATCAGACCTTCCCACATATATTATAAGAAGGAAATAGTCGAGCTTTATCTTATTTAAGCTTTAGCTTCTGGTGAAGATTTTCAAGTGGTTTTTCTTTTTGCTTCTTCTCTGTGGTCTTGTTTTCAGATAGGAAATGAACCTTATTCTGAATAATATACACTTACTATGTTAAATAGAACCTAGTTGCTGTGTTTACCATTTTAAACATTTCATCTTGTGCTTAAACTAAATCTTTAGGCACATTAATTCCCACCCTGAAGTCTGTGAAATAAGATTTACTTTTCAATGATGAGGACTGAATTCAGGTCCTCATGCCTGCTAGGTGAGTGTCCACCACTCAGCAACTTGTTGCTGAAATAACTTTTTAAAAAATACAGCTTTTGGTGTGGTTTTGAAAGCTGAAACAAACACAATAACACAATTTTAGCTAAATAAATAAATAGATAAAATGCAGACAGACTATAAAGCTTATTTTACCACTGAACACACAGGGGCTCTCCATTAGCCCTTCTCTAATTTAAATAATATAATGAGTACTCAGAGACACCAACAATATATTTTTGTCAGATTTTATTGCATACAGATGACAATTATCAGATTACTTTGGAATGGCCATTTAGGGCCTTCTGACATGTCCCTTTAAATTTTCTGTAAGTGGCTCCAGTTATATTTGCTTTCCTTGATTTTACAGGATCCTAGGGGAACAGCCTGTTCTCTCTCATCACAAAGAGAGAGCCCAGGAAAAGGGCAGGGTTTCCCCCTCACAGGTGATGGAGTTGTATAAAGAATGCAGCAGATAATGGCTGGCTTGTCCTCTGAACAGATGGTGATGGTCTTGTTGCTAGGATGAGGCCTCAAGAATTTAGCTTTTAATTCCACATTATTTGCCTCAGTGCCATGAATATCCCTTGGTTTCCTGAGGCAAAACACAAAAACTACACACAAGGAGCGACACAGAAAGTGAGAGGAGAGAGAGCAAGAGGGCCCAGTGTGACAAGGCAGCCAAGTGGAGACAGAGTGAGAGAGGCTTCAGGGAAAATGCAGCCTCAGCTGTGCGCAATCACCTGGGTTTAAAGGGTAGGAAGGAAGGAAGACTGGTTGGCAGGAGAGCTGGGCCTTTGATGCCTTCTGCAACACAGAGAAAAAGGCCCCTTCTTCCCATTAGACGTCTGTTGGCTTTCCTAATTAAGATAAACATGTTTCTGAAGGAGTTAACTTTTGTGCCATGCCATTTATAAAAACAACTATATATACAGAGAAGAATGTCGGCCAAGAATTTGGGCTGCTCGTGATTGTACTAACCATTTTAGAGAAATATTTTGAAATAGTTACTTTATTTTGAAGTCAGTGATTTTTCCTTCCCTTCACTCAATTAAATATCTAATTTCAGCTCTAGAGGACGATAACCAGAGTTCTTAAAAAATAAACGAATGGTTAGAAAATGTTAACCATGGCACTGGAGCATGAAAAATGCACCCCACTAAGAGCTTTATTCTTTCATAATTGGTTAACTTCCGAAAACACCCACTCATGCAATTTTCAGTAAAATACTGTTTTTTTTGATTTCTTTTGTTGAGCAGCAGAGGCATATTCGTGACTACATGGGTGTGGAGGACCTGGAGAGCCTAGGAGCTCAGTGCTAAGAGGGTGTGGCTCTGTCAGAACAGGACTGTCTTGGGGCACTGTCACCTAGCTGGACTAGCCACTTCCCTCAAACCATCAATGGCAGTGAGGCAGGATCCCACATAGACTGACATTACTCACGTGTGTCAGAATTACCTGTATGTGGTTGTAGCAGTTGGGAATTGACTGCCTGATTTTTATGAATTATGTGACGACGTTTCCGCAAGTCTTAGAGTTAAAACTGTGCTTCAACATGAAGTGCTCGTGAGTGTTTCCTGTGCCCTGCATTTTGCTTCAGAAAACAAAACAAAACAAATCAAAACAAAACAAAACAAAACAAAAGTAAGGGACCTGGCAATGTGGTGAATTCTACGCCAGCCACCAGAAGTGTCATTAGTAATGCCGGGGTCAGAGCTGTCCCTAAAGCCCAGATTTTATGGGATAGCAATATATATCATGTGCTGCAACTGCGTTTGGAAAGCTGTCAATCACACACAAGTTTTATATTGGGAGGGAAATGATGACATAGGTTTTGTTTTAGTTTTGGTTCTTTTTCCTTTACACCTCTCCAACCTTCACATTTGTGACCATCTCAGTTTGTCTCTTAACACACCAAACAGTAGTTTATGGTACTTTCTTTTGAAATGATCCAAAGTTGTATTTCTAAAAATGACTATCCTCATCAATATTACCTGTTTGGTATTATACTCCCTCTGGGCTTTTAAGTAAACTATTAGCATAGTCTGAGTGATTTAATTGAAGGCAAGGTGTTAATGACATATTAATGACTTCTTAGATAATATGTTTGCTTTCTGGTAAAGATTTTTAATGATGCGAAAAAATAATGACTAGTGATTAGAATTCTGAATGCTACCAGAGAAACGGCAATAAGAACATGGGGGCAGCAGACAGATAGCCGGCAGGGATCCTCCCCTGCGATTCTCAGCTTGCACTGTATAGGTGGCTGTTTTCCTGTTCAGAATCTAACCAGCCATGTTTCAACAATTTTGCCATATTCAACTGTATGTGTCTCAAGATGTGACAGACACCATAATCTGGCTCTTTAATTCTACAAAAGCATGCTACCAATTGTGGCCTCCAAAACAGTAGACTTCATTTAAGTAAGCAATTGTTTTAGACATGTCCAATTGATAAAGTATTCATTTTGCCAAACTTGCTTCTAAAATTACTTTTAGCCTTATTTGTATGAAGGTAAATTCTCTTTTATCTTTAAAATATATTTACTTCAAGTTTTATATTAAAGTATCAGATCTTAACAGAACATACATTAGTAAACATTTTGCATTCACCAAAAAATATTGCAATGAATATGACCTAGTTGAATGAATTTGGTATATTCTCTACTTCTTACTATTATTTTTAATTTTATTAAATGATGAGGCAAATAGTTGATTTTTTTCCTGTGGTAAAATTTATATCATTAAGAAAAACAAGGTTCAATTCTTATCCTAAACAAGACCACAGAAAAGAAGCAAATGTCTACAGAAAAGCACTTGAAAATTTCTACCAAAAACTGAAGCTAAAATGCATCTTTATTATTTCCTTCTTCAAAGTATATGGGAATGGTTCTGCTTGACTAAATTAAGAAATAATACGTTTATAAATAATTGCATACTTTTATATACAGAAAAAATACCTTAAATATTTCACCTAAAACAAAATACAGAAATATTCCTTAAATTTTAAGTAGTTTTAATTTAGGAAAAATGATCTCACTTTCTGTTGTTTATAGTATTTTGTGTGTAAGTGTACATCTGTACATGGTTTGCACATAGACAGACTGACTTAAAAGAAAAAGTCTTATTTTTGTTTTACTAGATTTCAGTGATGTCCTATAACTAAAAAGGATGTGAGGCCTGTTGAGTGTGGTTTAAATACCCTCTTCTTTCCCACATGGAGAGTTCATGCGGACAGCGGACTTTGAGATGCTGGCTTTTGAGTCCTTGCACTTAACACTTTCATGATTTTGATGATCACCAAGTCAATTTTGGAACCAAAGAAACCTGCGAGGTCATGGCTGGAGTTTCAGAATCCTAGGGGGCTGCTGCGTTACTGTTACTTTTGCCTGAGATATTTCTATTGGTTAAGCTCCTTGGTGAGCAGTCAGTGAAGGCTCTGTAGCAATATCTGGGGAAACAGAAAGTAGTTAGAGCTAGAGAACCAAAATCACATAGTTCAAAAAAGTCTATGCTTTGACCTATTTAGTTTCTTGACTTTTAAACATAATATATATGTATATTTTCTGATCTGCCCTAGAAAATGTGTGATGTGGAGAGAAGTACACTTGTGTTACTGCATGACTTGCTATGAGACACTTCATGGAGCCTGGACATTTACAGCAAAGTTTGGTTACTGTAGTGTCTTGCTTGGGGTATCAGCCACACAGAAGGAATAAAAAGTCTGAAACCTTGGCCTGCTCTATTTAGTGAAGGTGTTACCAATCTGTCTAAATTTTAGTTTAGAAAGAAGATTGTATTTTATTGTTTACTATGTTGCTCACAATTGCTCACAATGTGCTTATTCTCTCTTCTCTCTGTGCTTACCTCATCCCTCTGTGTGTGTGTGTGTGTGCACACACACACATGCATCTGCGCCTGCACGTACGTGTACACATGAATGTTTGTGAACATGTTCAGCTGTATGTGTGGGTGTGTGTACATGTGTCAGAGAACAACCTTGTGTGCCATTCCTCAGAATGTACCTTGTACTTGAGATGGGGTCTCTCGTTAACTAGAATTTTGTCAATTAGACTAGCTCCCCCACCCCCCACCCATCTTTATCTCCTTAGAACTGGGATTGTAGGCCTGTTTCAACACGCCTGATTTTTCATCATCATGGGTTCTGGGGGATTGGAGTCAATACTGTGTGTTTGTGTATCAGGCACTTTCCCAACTAAGCCCTCACCCAGGTTTTACTGTTCTTTCTTAAAGGAGAACCACTGTATATGGATTTTTATAGGGACTCTTCAACAGGAAGTCCAGTGTACAAAGGAAATATTTTATCATTGTTTATTTGATAACAGACCAACATCATTTAATGAAAGGCCTATAAGTTTGTGTACAAAAGTGAAATGTGTAGAAAAATTTTGTATTGGGTGGCTCCATATCTGGATGTAAAGATCACATTGGTGGTTCATTTCCTTGTGATCTCTAAAGATCTTAGCACTCGTACTCTGTAAAGAATAAACTCAGCATTTGCAGGATAAAATAAAGAACTGATTGAGATAACATGGAACACGTAATTGCAGTCTATGTTTCAGAGGTAAAATCGGGAGTTAATTTAGGAGAATTGCTAGGGAGGATTTGAGATTAAAATAAAGGTGGCAAGTCAGATTAAGAAAGTTAGCATTCTACCTTAGAACAAACTTCTGCTTTGCAGGAGATGGAGGGATAGTATGAGAGAAGTGGGAGAAAATAACGTGACCTACAGAATCTGCAGCTTGCTGGCTTAGATAGGACTTGAAAGTTATTCAAAGATAATTTGCACCTAATCAAACTTTCGAAACTATGAATATGTAGGGTGTCTACTGTGTATTTGAAACTACTCCCTGACATTGGGAAAAAGCAAGGCCATTCTCAGATTGCTTAGCCAATCTGGCAGTTGAAAGGGGACACTGACAATTCTGCTGGACATCACAGGCAACGCACCATACTGATGACATGTGCTCCCCACAGTGAAGGTAACAGGGATGGAGTCACCCTTTATCTTGTCTTGTGTTTTTTTTCTCAGTCCAGAAAGGAGAGCTAATTGCACTTCATGGGGAAAAAAACACATTAGTATATTCTATGTATAAAAAATAAGACATTTCATAGTTAAGATAATAAGTTATTTTGTTTTGTTTCTGTAGAGTACTCTTTATTGTATCCTCTTTGTGGTCTACTTCAACAAGTTATCTTGCTTTTGTACTTTGTGATCAGTACTATATTTTCAAAGTTGGGAGAAAAGACACACACACACACACACACACACACTCACGCTCACACTCCTTCAAGAAGAACGTACTTACAGTTCTGAAATTTTCTTCCAGGATCCTGAAGAACTGGTTTATTCCAGTAAGAGCTGGCCTTGCTCAGCAGTCTTTCTCTAAAGCTTAGATTTTGCCATGAACGTTGATAAATTTCAGTGATACTCAAAGGAATTTTTCACACATGTTGATCTTGGTGGAGAGCAAAGGAGGACTTGAGTAAGAAAGAAATAAACTCAGTACAGAGTTATTTGCCAGGTAGTCTTAAGTTTTTAATGTTTTCTTCTAAAAAAATTACTTAAAAAAAGAGCTATCAAAAAATCAATATCTCGATCCTGAATTAACATATAAGAAAGCAACTCCTGAAGAATGAGTCTGCGGATGCTCACAAATGGCAGGGACACATTCATCTTCCTCTCTGGTTCACTGCCATTTTCTCAGTTCCTCACAGGAGCTGGCTCCTCACAAATGCTCATTCATATCATTTTGTTTGACATTAAGCATGAGTACAAAGTTTTTTTCTTCTCTCTTATTATTATCGTACTCAAACCATGAAAAACATATTTGCAGTTATCAAATTGTGTTGGGGTTGGTTGTCCATTATTCAGTTGGCTCTTTGAGTTTGCAGTACACTTCAGTTAACCAGTAGGGTTCTGGGGATAGCACAAAGACATTCCTCATTAGGAAGTTCGTGGAATCTTTGGCAAGTAATTGTCTCTGTAACTCAGATATAAAAATTTTTCCATCTGTTCAAAGTAAACCACTGTCCAAGCCCAGCCTACCTCAGCACCACAGGATCCATAGGATCTTCTTGGCAGATAAGGCATTCTCTTGGCATCTGCTTTGACCTACTTTGACCTATACATTTCCCATGTGTACCCCATGTCCATATAATTGGATATTGGTCAGCACAGGGGTCATCTCTCCCTAAGCCCTATAGAGAGAAATAAGAATACCCAATTGTCTATTACTCCTTGGAATCTCTCTGTCTCTCCCCCCCTTTATTCTTCAGGTTTTTTTCTCGTATCCATATTATTCCAGATATAGACCATATATAAATTACTATTGGTTAGCAGCCTCTAACACATGAATTATTGGCTTTCTCTCTTCCCCTGTATGTAGATTTGTTGTCTTGGGCTGCCATAACAAAATATCATAGACAAGACAACTCAAACCACAGAATGTTTTTTTTGTCCTAGTCCTGATCTCAAGAAGGCAGCATGTTTGGTTTCTTCCTATGACCCTATGTCTTGGCTTAAAGCTGTACCTCTCTTACTGTAGGCTCACCTGGTTGCCATTGGCCTAGTCTTCTGTGTCCTGACCTCTCTATATTGATGAGTGCTCACCTTATTTACTCACTTCACCTTAATAACTCCTTTTAGGGCACAGCTACATTATGGGGTACTGGTGCTAAGGGCTTAAAGATGAATTATAGAAAGACATGGTTTAGTTATGTTTTTTCTAACACAATAGCAACTACAGTGTTTCTAGGAGTGGACATTCAGCCTGTATGTGAAAAAGTGAGAGCAGAGGATCCAGTGCTTTCCCCCATAAGTTATCATCCATAAATATATGACCTGTAAATACTTCAGAAGGTGGTTAATAGCTGTGTTTTCAAAAGCACTCCTCTGAACATTTCTAAACATTCTCTCTTGGAAAGCTTTCAGCTTTATAATGTTTTGTGTCTACAAATAACCTGAAAACCTTTCATGATGTGATTATGACATTTTAGAGTGTCACATCTTTAAGACAAAGCTGTATTCTGGATTGGTTGCTGTTTGGAGGATATGTTACATCTCACTTCTAAAACTGTTTCATTATGACTGGTTTTGAGTATTGCCCTACAAATTTGCTTATTGGTTTAGTGTTATTCTCTGAGAGGTAAACTTTGATTTGGTTTGTGTTTGTTTTTTTTTAAAATTTATTTATTTATTTATTATGTATACAGTGTTCAGCCTCCATGTATGACTTCAGGTCAGAAGAGGGTACCAGATCTTAGTACAGATGGTTGTGAGCCACCATGTGGTTGTTGGGAATTGAACTCAGGACCTCT
>LOJH01033391.1:0-16293 GCA_001685095.1 Ellobius talpinus | reverse complement strand
CCTGTGGATGCTGGGCTCTTGCTTCCCGCCCAAGCCACCCCAGCCCGTAGTCCACTTAGTCTTGAGAACAGTTACTGTAAATGCGTTGTCTCCTGCCCATGCTAGTGCAGTTTTAAGAGGGTCATTAATGAAGGTCTGTGGAAACACCTGGCAAAGAGGCAGCACCCGCGTGCCCTGCTGCCCTGGGACCAATATACAATCATTCTAAAGACAGCTTTAGCCAGCTGGGCAGAAGACACCAGGGTCCCATCTGTCCAGCTGTCGGCAATTTGTTTCTGCTTCAGCTGGCTTAGATGTGAAGTAACTCCCTATCCAGGTGTGCTTTAGTTCTCACCCTTCACCTGTGGACTACTCCCAGAATCCTTTCTCAAAATGACACTGATCACAGGCAAATATGATTCAAGTATGACTCAAACTACAAAATGTTGAAACAAATAGTTTGCCGTTGCCCAGGCGTTACTGTAGTCTGCAACCCCAAAGTTGCAAGGTTAAGCAAAGTTTAAAATGAATTATCTGGTTATAATAACATGACTTTATATAGTGTAGCAGGTAGTGCAGAAAGCACAGGGACACATTTTCCCCAGGTGTTTTGTCTAAAGCCAAATTCCAGAAATTCAAGAAAGGGGGGGCATTTAGCAACTAAAAATGTTATACAGACAAAACCCACGAAAGTAATCTCCCTCTGTGGCTGGTGGGAGAAGTGAGCAGGTTACACATCTAACTGTAAGCCCCAAGGAATTGTAGCATTAGTTAAGGAACCTCCCAGCTGCCCCACAGCTGCTCCTTTGAAGCATTTTTAGTCCACCCACTCAACTGGATTGGAAATTAGTGTAAGAACGAGAAAAGATTAGAATCAGATAAAATTAGGGAGCATAAGAAAAGTTTCCAAGCTAACATTATCTTGGAAGAGAATGTGTATAAAAGATCTACTCAGAGAGCCCAGAGGGGATCCAAAAGCAAACACCTGGAGCAAAAATTCTTCCCTACGGCTACCGGGCCTGGAAAATAATGTCTCCCCAAAGCAATGTTAACTGAGTATCAGCTGCCTCTCCCACTTGTTCGGTGAGGAAAGTGGTCCTTCCACCTCAGTGCCGGCCTGGAAGATGCAAACAGGGAGTCTGTCTGTCTGTGCATAAAAGTGACAGGGAGCCAATAAGATTAAGAAGTAAGTCTTGTTTTAAATGATGCAATTTCTCTCAGAATTAGCTGCAACAAAAAATGCTACAGTAGTCTACACATTAATATTTCTGCATAGCCGGTCTCCTGGGAACATGCATTAGAATCACAATATGGAAAGTCCTTGGTATTGATTTTTCATTTATTTGCTTTCCTAATATTTACCAGATTTTTAGATGTTCTATAGCCTTAAGTCTAAAGTTTTAATAATAGACGCTTGAATTCTAAATTCTAGGATTTCATTATGAAATCTGTGGGAAAAATTTCCAATTTTAGAGTTATAAGGATCTTAGAGATACAATTTTGCCCAGTCATTTTCACTCGTTTTGCTTTCATCTCAACATTTAGTAAGTGGTTGAGACAAGAGCATTCTTACTGTGAAGCTGATTAAGTTTGAAGGCACCTCACGGCCTTTTCCAGTGTGAGCAATTTAATTGGATGGTCACATGTTCTTAGATGACTGTGAAAATAAAAAAAGAGACCAGTCCAAGAGAGGGAGGAACAGTAATATGAGCAAAGGGGTCAAGAGCATAATGGGGAAACCCACAGAAACAGCTAACCTGAGCTAGTGAGAGCTCACTGACTCTGGACTGAGAGCAGGGGTACCTGAAAAGGACCAAACTAGGCTCACTGAATGTGGGTGACAGCTGTGTGGCTTGGGCAGTCTGTTGGGCCATTGGCAGTTGGACCAGATTTATCCCTAGTGCTTGAACTGGTTTTTTGGAACCCCCTTTTTTGAGGGGGGGTACTTTGCTCAGCCAAATATGGGGGAGGGCCTCCATCATGCCTTAAAGTGATGTGTCAGACTTTGCTGACTCGCTTGTGAAACCTTACCTGCTCTGAGGAGTGAATGAGGGGTTGGGGTGGGGGGGAATGTTGGGGGAGTGGGAGGAGGAAAGGGAGTAAAATGAGAAAAGATTGGTGTTTTTAATAAGTTTAATTTTTTTGTTTTTTGTTTTTACTTAAGTTGATTGAAATCACAGGACTTTTCCTCCATCCTATTTCTAGAATTAATAGGTCCTAGAATTCTTGGGCACATACTGAGGTCTGATGAATGGAGAATACATTGGCTTTGAACTTGTGGGGAAATATTTATGTAGTTTCAAGTTGCTCCTCTCCAAAGGCTAGTTCAGCTGTTACTTAAATTCCACTTCGCTCATTGCACAACTCATCAAGATTTACACCCAAGATGCAAGACCACACGTTCTGTCGAGACATGAATACAACTGTGGTTTCCTATGTGGATCGTGAAGGTGGAACAAGATTGGAAAAGTGCAGCTAAAATATACATAAATAATGTATTGCAGATGTCAGCAAAAACATTGCAAGAGATAGAATTGTTTCTAAATGGCATAATTTCTGTCATGATAGTAATATGCTCCGTAATGTGCTCTATGATTTTATAGCTGCAATCACTCCAAACATTTGTTTCTGTACAATGTAAAATATGTCAATTAGAATTTTTCGGACTTCTTATTTGTTAGGCCTTAAGCCTATACCTACCTGTACTTTGAGCTGTATATGTGCATGTCAGTGTGTATGGTGCTGTTTCATGGTCTTTCTATAAATAATAAATAATACCGAATGAACCAATGGAAGGACTGCTCTGTTTTAATTCCATTGTTTTGTACATACAGTGATATTAAAATACTTTTATATGAATGGGTTTCAAACAATATACTATCAATTTTTAATATAGAGATATATGCCAGGTAGCAAATAGAAAAAAAAGTATTGCTTTTACGGAATTTGCTAAGTTGGTAGGATAGTCAATATTTAAAATTATCAATTTGCATTCTATTATGTCCCAAATCACTTTATACAAATTTCATTTTCAGTTTAAATGAATTTGCTTTCAAGAGAACCCCCAAAAGGCAATAGTTCTGATGGAATAGGGAAAGAGCTGGAAGAGAAGGAATGGGGACTAGGCTTGATCAAAGCACATTATATTATGTGTGTACGAAATCCTTAATCAATATGAAAAGAGATTCCCACAAAGCTTTAAACACCACAGATACCACAAAATTTAATATATCTTATGTGGCCAGGAGGTGTCAGCCCCATGCACATGTTGAGTAAGACAATATGCTTTCCTTCAAAGAACAAATGTGATGGGAAAACAGCCATATAGAAGGTTAAAGAAGGGAAATTAGTCTAGAGGAGTATGTGGGGGGGGGGTCCCAGAGAGCTCACAGAAGGAAGCAACTGGCTGAATGCTCTGTTCTCTACCTCCTGTGACTACATCACTTCCAAAAAAGGCTGGTCCAGTAACCCACATGATATAGGAGAAAGACTCAAGCTTGTCACCTGTGAGTAAATTGCTATTCCCAAAGCATAAGTACTGTAGTGCTCAAATGCATGAGAGTCAACAGGAAGTGCTGTTGATCCTTGAAGCATTTAAACGAGGATGCATGAGGAGGTTAGAAATGCTGAGCTTTTCTGTTGTTGTTGTAGAAACTCTACCAGAGGGAAAAATTACTGAATCTCTCTTCGAGCACAGTATTTACTGTGTGGCAGGTGGTCCAGGAATATTAAGACAGCTGTCAACATCAAGGAAAGCACCAGCCCATGAAAAAGCAAACAGATGGATTGGGGCACTTCACTGGCTGCCTCTTAGAATAATAGCTGTGCTTGGCCAAATGAGGCAAAGTCAAGCTGCCCAGGGCAGCAAAAAGCTATTACTGGATAGAAGCACTCAATTAGGAGAGAGGTGGAGGTATAGCCTCCCTTGCCTTTGTCTGTATACTCAAGTTTTCATTAAAAACCACCACAGCAAATAAGAAAGGAGAGGCGAAGCTCACATTTCTCATTCTGTTACATTCTGATTATCATGGTTTGTGGCGTGGGGGAAATGCCTTGTCTTACCGCTTCAATGAGAGCAGATGGTGAAATTTTAAAGTAATTGGTTATCCGGACTTCTGTGGAATACATGATGTTTTATTGTACTGTTCACTTCTTTTTTCAGAGCATGTGAAGAGTGAACCCATGCAAATATAGGATTTAATGGTTAAAGAGATGTGCTAGTTTGACCTAAGTTGTGTGTATTCTTTTATTCCTGAGATGATATTATATACAGAAGAAAAGAAATCCTTAAATATTTTGTGACCATTAGGAATTAGTATGTACTTTTCAACAGTATAACGTTTGCTGATAATTGAAATATTATTTACTTTCAAGTATTTAAGTAGGTGAATATCTTTGGAAAAGCTGATTATAAAGCATATTCCAAAGTTCACATCAAGTCAACTTGATGTGCCATTGTCAGTCTCAAATGCTATAAAAATGAAGGAACACTAGAATATCAATTTAATATTCATTTAATATTAATTAGCTTTATACAATGGCAGGTATAATTGTAAGCCTTGAAGAGCACAAGTGGCCAGGCCTCTCCCCTGAGGAACTCCAACTGCCAGGTTCCACCCACAAAACACTCTAACTGCCCTAAAAGACTGGACCCAGTGTCCACTCTACAGAGTAAAAAGGCCAAGCTCAGGACTTGAAATTCGACCAATCCCCACCCTGAAAGGTTCTGCCCCCACCCCCAATGCTATATAAATCTTGTCTTTTGCTCAGTTCTCTGCTGCTTCCCACCCAAGCAGAGGCAGCCATCTTCCTGGGTTTTTTTCAGTCTCTCTTGTGTGAGGTTTGTTGTGACCCATGACCTTGTGGCATTCCTAGGCTCCTGACTGACAGGATACCTTTCCCTTCAGAGCTGTAACACAATAATACTATGGAAAATAACTTACTATTAGATAAGAAACTCAGACCCCATAATCTGTTTCTTTGAAACACTTCATCTGATTGAGTGCATGAGCTATGCACTATTTTTTTCCGAAATACAAGTTTAATGCGTCTATTCTGCAAAGAACCATTATTTATAAGTTTCTGTGACTGTACTACCTAAGTGTTAACTGTATCTTGCTTATTCAGTATCATACCAAAGTTTTAGAGTTTAAAAATTGGCTTATGTAATTATTTTCACTTGTTTTAGATGTTGTAGCATACGTATTCCGGAAGCCTGATCTTTCCTACTAGGGAACTTGGTTACCAGGTCGATTTGCTGTAAATGGCTTTAAAACAAGCTATAGAGGCAGCTGCTGTTGTGAGCACAGTTTTGATTAGGCAGAGAAAGCAGCTGGAATTGCTACATGTTGTCATATAAAATGAACCACAGTTTTCCTATGGGGGCTTTACCTAATTTAAAATTAAGGTTAGCATTTCCTGTACACAAATTTACATTGCATCGAATAAAATAGAAACCGGTTTACTTTGGTTTGGAGTGATGGAGTAATGAATTTAGAACTACAGACAAACCTGACAGACTTATTTATGAAAATTTTACTCCATCATGAACTACTATAATTAATAAACTTTCAGAAATTTAAATTTAATTAAAAATATTACAAAATGTAAGTTGGGAATGAAGCTTGCTGATAGAGTATTTGCCCCATATATGTAAGGCCTTGGGTTTCAATCCATAACATTGCAAAACAAACAAACAAAAAAGGTAAAAGCTAAAAAAATTAACCTGGGCATGGTGACTGTACTTTATCTAAGAAATAGCCATCCAGTCCCTATAAAAAATATAGGCCACCTCCAGGTTGGAAGGGATTAGAATGAATTTATTTAAACCACCATTTCCATTCTTGCTTCTCCCATCACCTCGTGGAGGGTATCCAGTAAGTGCATTTGGTTTTTGATAGTTGAATAAAGCATTTAGAACACAATGTATCTTTGGATAAAATCTGACAAGTTACAGCTGGCAAACTTCCTTAGCAACTCAATAAGGTGGTCAGAAAACTGAAGAATTAACTCAAACAAGTAAAAAACAATCCTAGCAATTACATATTTACTTAGAAACCCACCAAGTACCCTATATCTCAGAAAAACAAAACTAAAGAGAAAGTACTAAAATAAAGGTTTAAATAAAAACTTCAATGACTGACCTCAAATTCACTCCTCCCAGTGCTGGCAGCTTCAAATTTAACTAGAAACGTTGGTAAGAGTAATATATACAACCCCCCCAAAAAAACAAAAACACCACATGTGCGCGTGCACGCATGCGCGTGTGCACACACACACACACACACACACACACACACACACACACACACCCCAAAACCATAAATTGACAAATCCCCAAATATTCTGTCTGTAAAAATGTCATAGCTAGGTGTTCAGCAAACATTTGCTTATTGATTTCAGGCCAAATGCTTACTGATTGGAGTACACAGGGGTGGTCCAGGCCCCAGCAGTCCAGTCTGAGAAGGAAACACACAACTCAGAGTGGCAAGCTGGCAAAAGTACATGATAAATGTGACCCGTGGACAGCAGGCACATGGGCATGAGAAGATAAAGTAACACACTGTGTTCTCCAACAGGCACATAATTAAACCACTTGCACAAATCTGCACTAAAAATATGACACTAGCCAAAACCCAGTACAATACATAATGCATAATACTAGGCCAATGACAGACATATAGTTAATATCTGCTTTGGCTTCTAGCTGTTTTGGTCAGGAAATAAACAAATGGATGCCTCTAATCATGAATCATCAGACAGCATGTGAAATGCATGGCACCCATGGATTTGGTGTGTTACTATGAAACTACCTTCAAGTGAACTCTTTATTGCATTCTCTTGACCTTTTAAAAATTGTGTAATTGAAAAGTAAATGAAAATGATAGGTATGAGAAATATGCAGGTGGAGAAACTGCTGCCTCAACCCCAATGCGACCTATATAATTTGAGTTTCAACTGCCTATTACTGGCTTGGACAGGTTAGACCAGTACATCTCATTCAAGTCGGAAGTCGAATTATTGACCACGTATCTAATTTAGGAGTAAAATCACTTGAGTAAAGGATTATTTTGACAGCTGTTTGCCTCTTCTGTGAAGTTCCTTTCTCACAGCTGTTACCTGGAATTACTGCTGAACTGAGCACTGTCAGCTTGCTGGTGCCGCTGCTAAGAAATACAGAAATGGGGCTGCAGAGGTGTCTCAGTGTTTAAGAGCATGTACTCCTCTCACAGAGGCATCTAAGGAGGGGAAAGAGCAAACACACTGGGTGGTATTTTCAGTTCTGTTGTGTTACACGAAAGGTGTCACATTGAGGGGCTTAATGACTCTTATGCCTTGGTTCCAGGCAGCCAGTGGAGCCAGGCAACATACAGCAGTGTCAAAGTCTCTGCAGAGAACCTGAGGTACTACTATTACATGAAGGTCAAACCCAAGTTGTAATTGTGAAACCACTCCCTCCCCCAAATTTAGAGATGCAAGGACCATGAAACATCTACCTAGAAAGCTGCAGGATGGAGAGAAGCAGGCTCAAGGAAGAGGATATGGTGCTACAGGAGGGCAGAGCTGGAGGGTGGTGCTGTCCAGACAGGCCCTTTGGACTCCATAGGATTCCACTTGTAATAGATGGCAGACATTGAGCCTCAGGGTTGGCGTTGGTTTTTCTAGATTTCAATCTTGCTTTGGTTCAATCATTCTTTGCTATGTCCTTATTCATCCCTTGGGAAGATGAATGTTTATTCCGTATTGTTCTATATAGGATGTAACTTGTTTTTGATTTTTTTCATAGAAGCTCACAGTTAAAAAATTGCCTTGAGTCTCTGATGAGACTTGGGCTTTGGACTTATAAACAGTGTAGTAATTATTAAAGGCTATGGGCACTATGTATGGTGTTGGACCAAATGCATTCTACATTATGAGATGGCCATAAGCTTATTGGAACAAGGGATGGAAGTTTAAATGTGATGTGTGTGGGTTATGTTGTCAAGGATAGGAGTTGTAATGGTAAATACTCATTGATAACTTGATGGAATTTGGAATCATCACGAAAACAAATCACTAGGCATGTCTGAAGGATTATCTAAATTGAAACAGGGAGACTTATCATAAATGTGGGTGGTATCATTCCACAGGCTGAGGTTCTAGATAGAATAAAAAGAATACAATCTGAGTACAAGCACTCATCACTCTCTGCTTCTTGACTGTGGATACAAAGAGTCCAGGTGCTTACTGCTGCTGGTACTATACTTTCTCTGCTATGATGAGCTGTATCTCCAGGAACACTAAGCCAAAATAAATCGTCCTTCTTTGTGCTGTATTAGAGCACAGTGAGTGGCCAATAGGTTTTTAAACTAAGAAACAGAAAGACAGTAAGAGAGTAGACAGTATACACAAAGTTAGGTAAATTGGCTTATTTTATTTAACTTACTAGAGTGATAAGCAAGTTGAATTTGTGTTATGTTTTAAAAAAATGCATAGATCGAAATCCTAAACATCAGTGTGGCTATAGGAGGAACAGTCTAAGACGACTAATAAGAGAGTATAAGCTATACATAAAGTTAGGTAAATTGGTATATTTTATTTAACATACTAGAGTAATAAGCAAGTTGGATTTGCCCTATGTTTACACAAAATTCACAGGATGAAATTCTAAACATCAGTATGATACAAGAGCAACAGTCTTCGGGAAGTAATTAGCTCATAATGGTGGAGCTCTCTTAGGCTATAATGGACTTCATACTCTTATAAAAAGATACACAGAGTGTTCTCTCCATCTTTTCTGTTGGGATACAATGGGAAGATGGAACTCTATGGAGGGGAAGAAGGCTCTCAGCAGAATCTTAAAGCACTGGCAGCCTGATGGCAGATCTCCATCCTCTACAACCTCTGTTGTATGTGAACTGTCAAGGCTATGGTTATTTTGATACATCAACCTGAATTAAGCAAGTATTTTCACAAGTAAATGCATGTAATTATGGAAATCATAATATTGATGTGCCAAAATTCTGAAAGAAAAAAAATTTAAGTGATTACGGTATAATCATTAATTTGTATCAGAACGTATAAATTAAAAACATAAAATTCAGTTCTTTCATGATTTAAAAAACAGTCTGGATAGGGCAACACCTTAAGAGCTGAACATTTTACAAAATGCTCTGTTAAAATACAGAACTTAAACTATTCAGTGCTGGTAATGCATCAACATGGGAAAACAGTTGTTTCAGTTTCAAGATATAGTGTAATTATATAATATGCTAAATACAAATGTAACAGTCTCAGCTTACATACATATGTCCTGTATTATTATCCAATTTTCTTCTAGAGAATCTTTCCTTGAAAACGAAATGTAGTGATAAACGATGGTTAACTAGCTCTTGTAGACAGGCTAGCCTTGAACTCACAGAGATCTGCCTGCCTCTGTTTCCAGAGTGCTGGGATTAAAGGTGTGCACCACCACTACCTGGCTGGCTTCCTTAGGTTGTTTTAAGAGTTACTTTCATCTAACCTAACAAAGACTAACGCACCTCGTCTAGACTTAAAGAGTAAAATTTTAAGTGCTGACAGACTTAAAACGAAAAGCCAAAAAACAAAACAAACAACACCCAACAAAAGAACACCTCTAGTACATTCTAGTTTATGATTTCTCCAATCAGTTTTGCTTTTAGTAATATTACTAAATAATATCTGTATTTCTCTTATCTATTTTGAACCATCTGTTCTGAACAGAGTGCTTGGTTTTGAAGTTCAACACCAGCATTTCCCAGCTCTGAAGTCTTCATCAAATCACAGGACCTTTAAAAAATGTCCTATTCACTAAGCAGTTTCCTCTGAAATGAAACATACCAGCCTGATGAAAAGTTCTTTTAGGATCAGAAACTTCTAAAGGGCAGCTCAGTCAGACACAGGAAGTAAACAACTACCAAATTTCAGGAAGTCTTTGAAACTTACCTGAATCACAAGGCTAAGCAGTAAGCACGACTTCAAGAAGAAATTCTGGCCGATTGAACTGTCCGCCTATGTGCTGACCTCCATGGATACAGGTTTTCTGAGTCATTAGCCATGCTGGGAGGAATGGACTTATGGTGGTGCAGCTGACTCTGAGCTGTCCACGATTCTCTAAGTAACCCTTCACTCTCATCCTCTGGAGTAAGTAGCCCTAATAAACCCACTGGTTCACCAAATTGGACTTTGTTAGATTCACTTCTTTGTTGTGTTGTTGGTGTCTTATCTGGGCCGAGTAGATTCTTCATTATTTACCCAGTGAAAGTCTTACACAACAGGTTCAAAAGCCTTAATCCACAAAACAGTCAATAGGACCTAGTACATAGGGTTGTGAAGACTGTATGATGTAAAGTTCTGAGTTTGCAATTATATGTGATAGGTGAAGATTTGATTTTTCTGGCCTCCTAAAACTGTTAAAATTATATCTGTTTTTGTTGTTTGTTTTTTTCTGAAAATGGTATCATAGGCTGCGAGGTTGGCACACATTATTAGGTAAAGGTACTTGATGCCAAACCTAAATTACCTGAGTTCAATCCCAGGAACCCATATGATGGAAAGAGAGAACCAACTCCTGAAAGTTGTTCTCTTACCTCCTCCATATTGCAATACCTCCACAAAACAAACAAACAAAATAAAACATGTAAAAAATGCATAACATCTTTTCTATCTATATTTGAGACAACTCTGAATAGATGACATTCTGGGTACATCCTAATGAAAGCAACTTATGACAGGCTATCAAAGTAGATAAGTTACTAAACCACTATAATTTGATAATTTTCAGTTTTCCAAATGCTCATTCATTGGTATTTCTGGATTTTGAGAGACTGGACTATATAGCTTTGACTGCTATTTTTAGAAATCTGTAAAGACATTTACCACCACTGGGAATGAATCTGTATTACTCACCTTTTCCTTCTACTATTTTCATGGCTAAGCATGTTTAAGATGTTATACAATTCATAGCTTTTCTTTCAAATGCAATTTTTCAGGATTGACACCACTGTTATGTGAGTAGTCTCAGTGTCTAATTTCAAATGGGAAGTTGAATTTAGAGTTTACAATTATAAATGGTCTTTAGGCTGTGAGAAGTTACATGTTGTAAACATGACATATATCTAGAATTTTAGAGAACATTCATATAGCAGTTTATAAATAGTTTGTTGAGGTACTGGAATCTACTATTTGGATTCTGACTATATACTCTGTAGGCTCCTTAAGCTGTGAAGTGAGCATATACCCATGAAGGGGTTTTGTTACCCCAGCCCTTTCTCTTCTTTTCTTCCTAGCATGGAAGTGAGGAGCTTCTCTGTCAGGTATTACAGCCATGAAACTGCCTCGGCATGGGACTAAACACAAAGAGTTGAGCAGAAATTGAAGTCTTCAAAGTTTGAACAAGAATAAACCTTCCTTCCTTCCTCTCTTTTTATAAATTATCTCCTTTATTCTCTTTTAACAGAAACACAGAGGCATGTTGAGAGAAAAACAAGGCAGTTATAAAAATATTAATGTTAAATACTTATTAAATTTTAATTTATTAATTTGAAAATGCAATATTGTCTTTCAGCTAATGAAATAAAATCTATTAATCATATGTGAAATGTTCTCAGATTCTTCCTTATTAAAATGATTTCAGTGAAGGCAATGGACACTTTACACATATGAGTGACCTAAAAGAATGGGCTGACCACATACCCAAACCTCCACAACTGTGAAGGGAAAAACACACATGCTGGTTTAAAGGGCAATGCCTGATCAGAAAGTGTGGAACTATTCAGTAAGCAGTGAGAAAATAAACTTAGTTTAGTTGGTCTCAGATAATGATTGGCAGTAAAACACCAAACACCACACCAACACATGAACTTTTTGGCATGAACAAAGCTCTCTAGTTGGTATATTTTATTTTTTTGATAGTGACACAATAAAAATTACATATACCTGTGATCCTTTATAATTCTTTAAAGCTGTTTCACTAACACAATTTGAGCTTTAAAGTCGTACAATAAAGTCAACTTTTAGAAGATAATTAAAACTAAAAATACATTAAAGATATCCTAAATCATGATAGGATATTGAGATGGCTTATAGCTGGTATTTACACATTCCAATTACAACAATATGTAGACCTTTACAAGAAGCCGGTAACTAAGGCGTTCAGAGGTAATGTTAATTTCCATATAGTTAATGGCCAGATTAACAATGTCACAAGTCCTAAATTCTTAAAAAATTCTTCCAGAGTCCATAAAACCAAGCAGAATATTGTAAAATATTCTTGGTTGCATAAATCTTTTAAAATAAATTTCAGATTATTCAGTATGCCTTACATAGACACCTTTAATTGAAAACTGGTGAGGTCTCCAGAGACTATCTTTTCATGTCTTCACAGCTTGGATCTGATCTGATAACAAACAGAAAAAAAAACTATTATCAGTCTCACAAGGGAAAGACCAGCAATCCTATTCTCTAAATTAACTCAAGCCCAATCTATACAACACAGGGAGATCCTACCTGCATATCCGTTTTCTTAAGATACAATTAATAGTGCTGTGTTAATTTTTATATAAGCTGTCAGTAGCTAAGGAATTAGCTAATTCTACAGGCTTACTAGAAAGACCCCAATAGTTCATTTGGTCTTTGGTCCTTTTTGGTCGCTGTTACTTAATTAATTCCCTTCTAGGTAATTACTTACAACTCACCAAACACACACAGCAATTCCTGAAATATCAGTAGCCTTATTAGACTTCAGCTCTCACACTCCCATTCAATTATTCCTTTGCAAGCTTTATTATGGTCCTAACACTTCTAACTCGGCTTGCCATCATTATCTCTACGACTATGACAATGTCACGCAGCATTTAGAAAGGTGGGTATGTGTGCTTTCCTCTAAGGTTATAATCTCAACTAAGCCCATTTCTTTCCTTTTCCTCCTTTCTTCCTTTTTTTCTTTTTAATTTTTTAATTTTAATTTTTTTGACAGGGTTTCTCTATGTAACAGCCCTGGCTGTCCTGGAACTAGTTCTGTATACTAGGCTGCTTGAACTCACTGAGATCTGCTTGCCTCTTCCTCTCAACTGCTGGAATTAAAGGTGTTCACCACCACTGCTACCCAGCAACGCAAGGAGTACTTGTTTTTGTTTTTTTGAGACAGGGTATCACTATGTAGCCCTGGCTGTTCTGGAACTCACTCTGTAGACCAGACTGCCCTCGAATTCACAGAGATCCACCTGCTTCTGTCTTTCAAGTGCTGGGATTAAAGGCGTGCACCACCCCCCCAGGCCTCTTCTTCCTTTTTAAAAAGCACATTTAACACTAATTCAGTCTCACATGTGAAACACATTACATAACCTTGGGTAGAAATATTTTCTTCCCCTGCTCTGGGCTCTCAAGATTCAGTTCCAACAAATACTTTTTGATGACCCACTACTCCTCTCTAGTTTCTTGGTTCTCTTTCTAAACTGTCTCGTGTTTGGATACAGGATCTTCTCAATATGACCTATTTGGGTTTTTGCTCTTGTTTTTTTTTCTTTTTCTTTTTTTGTTTGCTTGCTTGGTTTTTTCTGTTTGTTTGTTTTAGACAGGGTTTCTCTGTGTAGCCCAGGCTGTCCTGGAGCTTGCTCTGTAGACCAGGCTGGCCTCAAACTCAGTAATCTGCCTGCCTCTCCCTCTTGAGTGCTGGGATTAAAGGTGTGTGCCACCACCTCTGGCATCTGCCTCCTTCTTAGTCTGATTCTTCTGATGACTCTCTCTACCTTATGCCTACTTCTACTGTTTGTTTCCTGGTGGTGTAGGAAACAGAGGAGAATTACAATATTATCTATAAAAACTTGCAGCCCCTCCTTGCTTTCAGTTTACTATTGCCACACATCGTGAGTCTGGTGTTCTCCAGTTCAGATAGTGTTTGAATATTTACAAAGAATAATCCCTAAAACTCATTTTGCTATTGTAGTTCTTGGGTGTGGGAAGTCATGATTTCTCTTTTCAGTTCCAGATCCATCTTTTACTTACAAGCATATTCTAAACCCTTGGGAAGATCTTCCGAGTGAATCAGGCTACCCACTTAGGATTCAGCTTTTTTGGGGCCCATGAAGCCAAACTACATCCATCAGATCTCCAGCTTTCCAAACAAGATTACCATTTTTACCACATCCATTCTTGGTGTACAAGGAATTTAAATCTTTTGAAAACACTGTCTTTATCATTGGTGATAGCTGAAATTGTTAGATATGTTCAACATTCTATTTTCATTAGAAAATTGTGCAACATGTACAATAGAGATATCAAAATCTAGATGTGGGCTAGTGTGATAATCAGAAGTACAGTACTTGTCTATGATGTGTGTTTGTTTAACACATGTGATGGATGTCCTGGGATCATTCTTGGTATTCAAAACAAGATCATGGTTTAAAATCAGGAGGCATTACTGATTTTTCTCCTTGCATGTAATGTGGTAAAACAAGTTTCATTATTTTGGGAAAGCTTTTAAAAAAACATCTCACTGAAACTCTGGGCAGGTAGAATATGGCTGCAGTCTCACTGCTCGGAAAGTCAGATAGTGAGCTCCAGGTCAGCCAGTGCTACATAATAGTGAAACCCTCCTCAGCAAAAAAAAAAGAAAAAGAAAAAAGAAAAACCTACCCCCCACACAAAAATCTCACTTGTATGTTTCAGAACTAGAAATTTTATCATTATTACACATACAAAATTAGTGAATCTTTCAAAAGAGAATATAATCTTATGTAACATTTAATATTTCATGAAAAGTCCAATATTAAGCTTAAAGAAATAAGATTAAATTAGTACAAAATGAACCTTGTTTAATGTGCTAGAAAACATCAGGATTCTGACAGTAGAATGAATATAATTCAGTAGAATGAATATAATGAATATAATCTTCTACAGCGAGATTTTGCTATGTGTATGTAGCTAATGAGTGACATTAAAGCAGTCTCTTTTATTTTCTATCACTGTTTTGAAGACAGGTGTTTACCTATTTTCACATTTAAACCGGTAACTGAGAATAATAAAATCTCCACTATTTACTATTCTATAGGAAATACAAATGGTCATCTAGTCAAACACAAACTGACAAACTCATTGATAAAAAACTATATAGTTTCTGCCTCTTTTAAACAATGTGCCTAGGTAAGAGTAAACGTGGCGTGTGTTGTATGCTTTTCTTTGTATTTTAACACATATAAACACTATTTTATGAAATTTAAGTTTTTAGTGTCCCAGATGTGAAAGTTACTTCATAAGATAATAAAAGATGTCTTACTGTGAAGAGAGGTTAATAGTAAGTGGGATAAATGGTCTGCCTAAGGCCAGCTCTCTTGCTACTCCTTCTGTTGCACAGAGCAGACAAGGATGCTACTAGTTACCTTGCAGAGACTGTTGCAACAAAAGGACACAGAACAGGTCCTAACAATATTTTATTCTCAGAAAGACTTGGGGCAGAGGTCAGAATAGAAAGAAAAAGAATTGGTACCAAGAAGTGTTGAAAATTGGTCCTATAAAATTGGATCATTACTGACACCTAGTGGCTATTGCTATGGATTAAAAAATAAAAACATAACTATAAATGAAGTTGGGGAAGAAAGGAGAGACAGAAACCAAAAACCTAGAAGCTATATCATCTTCTGTTCAGTGCTGTGCTCAAAGTCACTACACTAAGCACGCATGCGGCATCTTCACTGAGAGTAACATCAGCATTGGTAAAGGAACAGGCAGGAAAGAAAATACACCTCTCTATCTTCTCTCGGGTTTTAATCTGTAACCAATCAGTTGCTTTCAGGAATCCATGCCATAACCCTGAACACTTCTTATAGTAATTTGAAACACAAAGTTGGTGGGTTCAAAGAAAATATTCCTTTACTAATTTTAAGAACCATTAGAGATGTTTGTTTTACTTACTAATAAAATATGACTAGAATGTTCATTAGTAAATGTTTTGACTGAATAAATACAAGCTAAAAAAGTCTGTGCCAGGCAGTGCTGGCACAACACGCCTTTAATCTCAGCACTCAGGAGGCAGAGGCAGGCATATCTGAGTTTTGAGGCCAGCCTAGTCTATAGAATGAGTTCTAGGATAGCCAGAGCTATGTAGAGAAATCTTGTCTCAAAAAACAAAACAACCCCCCAAAAAAACAAAAGAACAAGAAAAAAAAGGAGGAAAGAAATGAAGTCTCTGTGTGGAATTCACTAGAAGAGCAGATTTTACATATTTCTATTTGCTATAAAACGTGCTTTTAGACACCTGGGAACCCCTCTAGAGCCAAGACTCTAGCTAACCCTAAAATGGCTCCCTTGGTTAGGATA
>LOJH01033389.1:0-16293 GCA_001685095.1 Ellobius talpinus | reverse complement strand
TTTGAGTTGATCTTGTAACCTGCCACATCACTGAAGTTATTTATCAGCTGTATGTTTTTTTTTCCTGAAATTTTTGTTATTTTCTAAAACTTGTCTCTCATCCAGAACAGTATGGTTTCTAACAGTAGGCATTAGATTCTTTAATTGTCCTGTGCAACAGTTTCCTCCATGATGATAGGAAACAACTGAACTGAATTTGACATTGGGACCTATGAGAGCCTCCTCAAGTATTTTCCCAATGGCAAAGGGTTACCTTGACTCTCCCTTGTTAATCTACATTCATTAGTTCAATGCCTGCCCTTGCCACACTGTTTGCACAATTCAAGAAGGGAGGGACATTCTATTTGGATTATGCTTAGAAAAAAACCATTGTTTCTAGGAATACCCCGTTTATAACCCCTTTTTAGATGACCATATTTGCCACAACTGAAACACTCAACATGTGGCTTTTTCTTCAAACCTTTGGAAATCACCTCTCCTATTCAAGCATCATCATGATCATGAGATTTACTATTGATTGTATCTTGGATCCATTTCTTCAAGGGTGCTGATCTTACCTTTTTTAATGGCTTAATTACCATTTTGTATTGTACATTAGCATTTTCAAAGTTCAGAGATTCAATTTTTTTTGTCTAGATTCTGAATTTTGCAGCATTTTATTTACTGGTATAGTCCAATTTTTGTAAGGAATCAGTGAAGGTTTCTTTTGTGACCTGCATAACTTTAGTAAATGACACAATTTTTTCCTACTTCTTCAATTCTTCCCTAAGCATTCAAAGTTGCTGCATGACATAAATCCAGGGTGTGGTCAACATATATGTACTATCTTTGTACATCAGCATAATCTCCTCAAGAAGTTGGTCTTGGGAAATTCCCATACCTCTAGCCTCACTTCATTGTTCAGTGATCTTAGCCTCATCTCTCCACCAAGTCCTCCATTGTAAATGTGGACCAAGCTCCAAGACTGCTGTAACCAACTCTCCAGTCTTCATGGATAATTCTATTACAAGTTGACCAGGAGTTTAACATCTGCTTCACAAAAGGTGAAGGCATGCCCTATGAGACTATTGCTTCCTCAAATCTCCTTAAATCTAACATTTCCACCAAATTCCAGTGAACACTTAAGCAACCTTTGCGATATCTATCATTGAGCAGTTCCTATAAGGTGGCTGCATAAATTAAGGTTGGTTGTTTGAAAACTTTAGGCTGTTCCTCTCTAATCTTATAATGTAATGCTGAAATTGGTTCTCATTTTTAATTTTTCTGTCTGGATTTGAATATCTCTATGATCTGTTTTATTAATTTTTTATAAGACCTGTATCATATCAACCAACTTTTTTAAAGTGATAAACCAAGAATTAGGAAGATGATAATTACATTATGTAAATTCCAGTTAATTTGATTATCTCTTTATTTAATTATTAAATTGTTCCAATTTTAAACCATGCATTGCATAATCATTTAGAGACCTAACTCTCTCCATTATAATTGTGTTCCCCTTTTTAAAAGAGGAAAAAGCTCTCTCTGCATCTTTTTAAAACTAATTTCCCCCTTTAAGAATTCCTTAGTGTCTCACCAAATCTGCTGCTGCTAATAATGTAGATGTGAGGCTGACTGCTGCTGCATAGCAGCAGCCTGAGTGGGTTTCATGGAAGCTGCCTAGTATTGCAGCAGCCCAAGAATGCAGTTCAGGGAAAGCCCACAACCCACCAGGAGAAAAGAAAGGAAAATATAGCCAGCAGGGTGGTGACTCTGACCTATTCCAGTGGCTGCAAAGCCATAGACAAGTGACTTTTTCTTGAACTTATGCCCTATGTTGGGCACCAGATAGAGCACAATTTCTTAATAATAAAAACCTGGAGTCAGATATTAGGTGTGAAAGCTGGAAGATCAGAAAAGCAGAGTAGTCAGACACTAGTTCTTACCTCTATGAAATTCTTAGACCAAAAGGGGCATCCTGTCTTACAAGTCCTCAGACTGAATGCCATGAGATCCTGTCTCCTCCTGCCTTACATTCCTCTCTCAGCCCACTCATATCCCTTCTTGTCTCCACCTTCGTAGTACTGGGATTAAAGGCATGTAACTCCCAAGTACTGGAATTTATAGTGTGAGTCATCACTGCCTGACTCTTTTTCTCTGTTAGACTGGATCATTCTTGTTTAGCACAAGGTGCCCTTGCACTCAGAGAGATCTGTCTGCCTCTGCCTCCTAAATGCTGGGATTAAAGATGTGTGCCCCACTTCTTGGCCTCTATGGTTAACTATTGACTTAGCTCCAAACTCTGATATTCAGGCAAACTTTATTTGTTAATACACAAAAATATCACCACATCCTACAAATGTCATGATTCCATTTTTCTTTATGACTGCATAAAATTCCATTTTCTATGTGAACCAAAGTTTTTTTTTTAATATACATTCGTTAACTTTTAGACTGATTCCATTTCCTGGCTATTGAGAATAGTGTAGACATAATTCTAGATGTATCAATAATTGTAGATGTCTAAGTATCTCTGTGGTATGCTGACTTAGTCCTTAGTATATACCCGAGACTGGAGTAACTAAACCACAGGGTAGTTAGATTTTTAGTTTTAGAGGAACCTGCATACTGATTCCACAGTGTTGTTCAAGTTATATCCCCACTAGCAGATATTGTGGCTCTTCTTCTAACACCCCAGCCAGAATTTATTGTATTTTCTCTTTTTGTGATAGTCATACTGATAGGGGTGAAGTAGAAATCTCAAAGCTATTTTAATTCGTGTTTCTTGATGGCTAAGGTTGCTGAAAAATTTTCAGTTGTACTTCTCTAAAGTAGTTCTTAGCTTCATTTGTTCATTTATTGATTGAATGTTTTCTCTTCATGTGTGTGTGTGGTGTGTAATTTTTGCATTTCTTTATGTATCCTGGATGTCAGTCCCCTTGTCTGACATGTGGTTGGCAAATACTTGGTTTTCTTAGTTCGCATGCTGTCTCATCCCCCTAGTTGTTTTTCTTGCCTTGCTGAGAAATCTTCAACTTCTTGGACTCTCACTTATCAATTTATTGAACTATTTTCCATGCTTCTAGAGTTCTGTTCAGAAAGTTTTGTTTATGCCTGTATCTTAGAATGATTTACCATGCCTTCTTCCCAGATTTTCAAATTGTCAGTTCTTATATGAATGTCTACATTCCACTTTGAATTGATTTTTATTCAAGATAGGAGATACAGATCAAGCTTAACCCCTCTGTTTGTGGAAATCCAAATTTACCAGCACTATTTGTTAAAAAGTTGTATTTTTCTGGTGTATATTTTTTGATAGTTAAAATTGCATAGATATATCTGTAGGAGTTTATTTCTGGGTCTATTTTATTCTATTCTGCTATTGGTCTGAATGTTTTTTTTCAAGTACCATACTGTTTTTATTGCGATAGTTTTGTAGTATAATTTGAGCTCCAGTATTGTGATACTTATAGCATTACCGTTTTTTTAATGATTGCTTTACTTTGCTTCTATATAGATTTTAGGATTTTGTTCCTAGTTCTGTGATCAATGTCATTGGGATTTTAATACAGACTATAATGAATCTGTAGATTGTTTTCAATTGTATGTATATATACATGTGTATATATGAAAATATTGTTTCTGCTCCTCCAGCAGTATGAGAGATGCTTCCAGTGACTTCCTTCAGTGTCTTAACATTTCATTATAGAGATATTTTACATATTTGCTTAGTTTATTTCGCAGAAATTTATCTATTTAATTTTAAAGCAAATATAAGTGAGATTTTCACCTTTTTCTTGCTCATCAAGATCATATATATATATATATACAGAAAAACTACTTATTTTGACATGCTGATTTTATATTTTTCTACTTTGATGAATATGTTTATCAAATCTATGGGTTTTCTTCAAGAAATTTTAGAGTTCTGTCATGTGAAAATAGGGATAATTTGAATTCTTTCTTTCCTATTTGAGTCCCTTTTATCTCTCTCTCTCTTATCTTACTGTTATAGCTAAGACTTCAGGCACTATGCTGTAAAAGAGAGGAGAGAAAAAACACTCTTGTTTCATTCTACATTTTATTAGAAATTCTCAGTTCTTTGTATTTATTTATGTATATATAATATTAACTAGAAGTTGGCATATAGAACCTTTATTATATGAGGTTATGTTCTTTCTATTTCTAATTTTTTTCATGGCTTTTATCATGAAGGGGTGTTGAAGTTTGTTAAAACTTTTTCTGACTCAGTTGACCTGGTCATGCGTTTTAAGTGCTTCACTGTGCTAAGTTGCTATAGTGGACAATGGGGAGATAGTTTCAGAATTTGACCCCTCCACTGACTCTAGGATCAGTGCTATAAATCTTCAGATAAATTTTCAATAGATGAGAACCTTTCCCAGATGTAGAGGGCAGGCTTGGCCATCTTGACATGCTCTTCATAGCCTGGTCTAGCTTCTTGCTGTGTGTGACCTTTGCTTGCCAGTGTCAGGACCTCCTGTTCTCCAGAGCTGCCTTTCTTGTCCTTTGTCCCCCAAGGTCTGTGGCATACCAAATGGAGGCTTCTTGACCTGTGGATGCTCCCTGATCTCAGGCCTCTGGGGTAGCTCATTTTCAATTGTAGGTTCTCTCTCAAGATAGTGCATAGCCTCTGCCCTCTGAGTAATCTAGCAGTAAAATGGGGTTTTCCTCTGCTTCGGTAGAGAAGTCACTGTCTCACCAAAACCGACAGAGATGTGTGTCCAAAGCTGTGTTCGTCTTGCTTCCCAGGATCTTTCTTTCTGCTCATTTCTAATATGATTTCACTTCCTTTCCTGACTTCTGAAACTTTTTTCTATTTCTGTCTTTGGGATAATATCTGTTTTTATTCTGACATTTCTTTCCTAGATCACACAGAGGCAGCCTTTAGCCCTTTATTCCCCAGAAGTTCCAAGAAGTTACTTTTTCCCCTTTTCCCACAGATAGGATCTATTCTAGCTACCAATATAAAAAATACAAAGAGAAACAGACCAGATTCTACACAAGCTGATATTCGAGTGGATGAGGTCAGTAAACATTCACTCAAACATATTATCTTATAAATATAAGCTTTCTTAAGGGTCTATTTTTTAACTTTCACAAGTGTTTCTTTGTGTGTGTTGGGGAGTATGCACACATGATCTTATGTCCTGCTGAGGTGAGAAGAAAGCATGGCATTGGATCCTCTGGCATTGGACTTACAGGTCACTATGAGCTGCTCGCTCTTGGTTCTGGGAACTGAACTTTGATCCTCTATTACAGCCATACACACTCTTAACTGCTGAGATATCTCTCCAATCCCACAGACAGAAGTCCAATGAAGAATAAAAAGGATAAAAAGATAACATCAGAGAGGATAAAGGAGAATTATGTTTTGGGTATCAAGTCACAAGAAGTGTTTCTGAGGCAGTATTATTTGAGCATGTAGTGACACAGCATACCAGAAGAAGTAATAGAAAAAGAAAACTCAAACCATTATGGTTTCAACAGATCAAACAAGCAGAAAATAACAGTAGGGAATTAATTTATAGAGATAAGCAGGAACCAGATCATGAAGAGCTTTATAGATAAGATATTGTTTTTAGAACTGTTTGTTTTTTTGTGAAAAACTTATAATAGTTTTGAGTAGGCATATGATATAAATCTATTTCATATTGGGAAAATATCAGTGTGGCAGCAGAGGGGAGAATAGAAAGGAGACAGAAAAAAATATGGGAAAATCAGCTGCACAGCTAACAAAATTATCCAGACAAGAGGTTTACAGCCTTAATCCAAATTGGAATTGGTGAGTGTTGGGCAGTGGTACCAATGACAGAACCTGTTTGGGATTTGGATGTGTCAGAGACTAAGAGTCCAATGATGAGCCTGGATTTTTTTCCGTGAGTGACTGAGGAAATTGGAAAACTCCTTATCATGATGAGGAAAGTTGAAAGAAGGGCTGCCTAAGGGAGAGGATAAAAATGATAGGTTCAATAGAGCACTTATCCTCTAAGTATTGGATATACAAGTGCAGAGGGAAAGAGACACATAAATACATGAGTTTACAGAGAGTTTCAGCAAAAGTATAAGTTTGTGACTCTTTGGCATAGACAGATGGTTATGACTTAAATGTGGTTTATACTTACTGAAGGTAAAGATAGAATTTAATCTCTATTATGAGATCTTATGAGGAAGTACAAGATGGAATATTGAAGACTTGTCTGACTTATTCTCACTTGAGTAGATTAATCCAATCACACCATTAGTGAATTCATAGATAACAGACTAATAAATAATCTCAAGAGTGGATCTGTTATAAAAGTCCATTTGAATAAGTTTTGTACATGTTCCTTGTGTCTATGTGATAACTTGAAGTTCAGCCAGCAAGAAAATTATCATCAGATGTGGCCTGTCAATCTTATGTCAGAACTGTGAGATAACATATACCTTTTTCCTTCATAAAACTTGTTCATTGATACTAGGTTATTAACAACATAAAATGGATAGAAATAGACAACTCTCAAAGTTAGACTAGATGAGATCACCAACAGAGAAAGGGGAAATAAACAGGGGAAATGCTTAAGCACTCACTGATCCTGGGGACATTGTAAAATGCTTGAAGACCAGACAAGACCAAGTGAAACAAATTCACAAAAGTAGAGAAAGTTGTTAAGGACAATACATATAGTTTGGTGTTGGCAAACTTATGCTTATGTATCAAATCAGATCAGCTAGTTGTTTTGAATTACTGAAGCATAAAGAAAGGTATTTACATTTTTAAATAGTTGAACAAAAGGATGACCCAATAGTTTATTGGTAAATATTGGTTGTACATGATACTGAGTTCCATGAGGACAATTTTTATTATTATATAATGTACATTGAGCATATTCCTCCCCCATCCTTCTATTCCCTTCCACATGCTAGTCCCCTTTGCTCCTCCAGACAGTTTTGCTTTTACTCTCTCTCTTTCTCTCTCTCTCTTATGTATATGTCATATATATATGCGTATATATAATTTTCACGTGTTGTGTAAACTTTAGGAAGCTCAAGTGAAAGAAAATATTTAATGTATTTTTTTGTGTGACTGATGTAGTTCCCTCTGATCTCATTTAATTCCTGAAAATCACATAACTTGATTCTTCATTATAGCTGAAAACCATGTATATGAACTGCATTTATTTTAAAAGAATAGCAACATTTTTGACACATAAAATTTATATGAAATTCAAATCATAGCACCCAGAAAAGTTTTATTAAACCTTGTTGTACTCATAAATTTGCGTATTGTCTGTGCCTGCCATTATGCTACTATAACTGAATTGCATAGTTGCAGCAAAGTCCCTAAAGCTTAAAATATTTACAGAGAAAAGTTTGCCACTTTCCTTTAATTACCAAGAGAAAGGCATGTTTCTAGCAGGGAGAGGCCACTAAAGGTGTCAAATTGTGTGAGAAGATCAGCTTACAGAAGAGAGTTGTTTTCTGAGTTTGACAGGAGAGGCATAATTGGTGAACAATTTTAGAATGGCTCTGTATATAGGTAAGAGAGAAAAGCCTCAAAGACAAATTAAGGAGGAAACAGAAATATAAGCAATGAAAATAAAGCCCTTTAAGAGTAATACTTTAATTATTGTTTCATGACACAGTCTATGTATACCATAATGGTAGAGAACAACACATACTCAATGCACAGCAAGTCATATTTTCTGTCATTGTGAATGTAAGTCACAATGATAAAACTGATCATCAGTGAAGGACAACTACCAAGTAAAGAAAACTATCAGCTTTAGTTAATGTAGGGTTTGTTTGGTAATACATTTTTTTAAACTTACTGATTAAATCACAAGCATAGTGGGGGGGAATATTGATAGATGTATATTATCTCTCACTCCTGAAGATCATCAGAAAGAAAGGTAGCATCACTCATATAGTAAATGCATTCTATGACCTCATGCGTATAAAAATTCTAGCCCAGACTGCAAAGATTTTGATAACAGCTCTCATAGAAGACTCTAACAAAAACCTAAGAACCACGGGAATCTCAATGTTTCTAATGAGGACTGAGGTCATAAACTTGAGTCTCCATGATGTACAGAGAAACTATATTTTAAGTACAACATTTGGGAGACAGTATTATAGGATTGAAGTTGTTAGAAGAGATCAAGTACCTGGCAATAAACAACAACAACAACAACAACAACAACAACAACAACAACAAAAACCCTCTACAAAACCCAACACAGGTAAGAATATAGACTGATAAACTGTTCAGCAATAACCTTAGCCAAAGACAGGTGCTGGGAGCAGATTATATAGAGAAGTTTAATGTAGCTTACTCCAACTACAACGTTTTAGTTTTCCCCGAGTATTTACTTAGTAGTGTCTTTAGTAAGGCACACAACTGAAAATAGTCACCTTATACCCTTCTCCAACTTGACCATCCAGTTATAGGCTTCTAACATCTTGAAAAATACCATCAAGGAGAATTACAGGTTTGCAAAAGCAGAAAAATAAGTGTGGTGTATTTTGATACAGGAATGGGATAGTTTTGTCAGCTTGAGATCATCAGGGATCACTTGGGAAGGGAGTCTCAAGGAGGAATTTTCTAGATCCAGTTGAGTCAGGGAAATGTCTGTGAAAGCATTATTTTGGTTGTGTTAATTTAAGTGGGAACAATTGCCCACTGTGGGTGGACTCATTCCCTGGTCAGGGGCTCTTGAACTGGTAAGCATGGAGAAGGCATGCTGAGCACTGCAGTATAATTCTAATTGGTGTTAATCATAAAAACCTAGAGTCAGGTATTAGGGGCGAAAGCTGAAATATCAGAGAAACTGAATAGCCAATCACTAGTTCTTATCGCTACAAAATTCTCAGACCAAATGGAATATCCTGTCTTTACAAGTCCTCGGACTGAATGCTGTGAGCTCCTGTTTTATATTCCTTTCTCTGTCTAGTCATATCCCTTCCTGTCTCTACCTTGCTAGTGCTGGGATTAAAGGTATGTACCACTACTGCCTGGCTCTGATTCTCTTTTAGACTGGATTGATCTTGTGTAGCCAAGGGTGACCTTGAACTCACAAAGATCCTTCTGCCTCTGTCTCCTGAGTGCTAGGATTAAAGGTGTGTGCCACCACTGCCTGGCCTCTATGGCTAGCTAGTGGCTAAGCTCCACACTCTGACTGTCAGGCAAGCTTTATTTGTGAAAGCACAAACAAAATATTACCACAGAGCACAAGTAAGCACTCATGCAGGCACTGATTTTTCTCTCTCCATTCTTTTCTGTGGATGTGACTAACTGCTTCAAGTCCCTGCTGCCTTGACTCCCCTGTTCTGATGGACTGTAACCTTGAAGTGGGAGCTAAAGTGAATCCTTTCTTCCTTAAGCTGTTTTTTTGTCAGACTTCTTCATCACGACAACAAAAATGAAATACAGGGCGAGCCTTGAGTGCAAATTCTCATGGTCATCTGATATTTTACTGAGTAAAGGATCCTTCCTTTCTCTCCACTATAGAATCTTCACATTTTTTTTCCGGAGGAACTTGTGCTTCTCCACATGTAAGATTTAACAGAGGATGATCTTCAATAAACTCTCCCCTTTCTCATCACTCTCCACACCCAGGGAAACAAAATATGACTTGGATTTTGACCAAAGTAAAGAACTTCATTCCTTTCAGAACAGAAAAAACAAAACCCAAAAATAATATCATAATCATCAACAACAACAACATCAAAAAAACCCAACCAAACAACCAATCAAACAAATAACAAAAATAAACAGCAAGACTCTTTTTTTTTAAGGCAGACAAGCTTTTCCTGGGGTCCTGTATAGAAAAGCTAGATGAAAATTTATCTCCAGTCCTCTGGATAGTAATGGTACTATTACTTTTGTACAAACACTCCTCCTCTCATGTTAGAAGCCTTGGAAAGTAGGAGAAAGTAGGAAAATCCAGACTGAAGGTAGGATGGGTGAATGGACAGTTAGGGAGCATCATTTCTGTTCTTGAAGCCACTATTGTCTGTTCATAAGACATAACGTACTTTTTCCCTCTCTTTTCTTTGTAAGTCAATTCGATTTTTCATAAGCATATAGGCAACAAATCATTATTAGATTAACTACAAGTATAATGAGCTACTCAGAAGTTAAAAAGTAGCATAGAGTTGATATTGACTGATATTGTGTATAGAAACTAGGTGCCAGTTTCTGAGTTTCAATGATCTTAAAATAATCTAAGGGGAATTTTGAATATGATTTTTATTTTTTGTCGTATTTCATTCACTGCATAAGTAATAACATGCAGGAAGATCCTGAGTGTCTCCCACACTTAAACAGTAAGTCACTAGGATACTTGGCACTCAAACATTCTACTTCCTTTTCAATAACATTCTCCTGCTCTGCTGTTCCAGCATTATGTCTCAACATTGGCTGCGAAACTGTTGTTGATGCAATCAGCAGTTATCTCATTACAAAAGAAATCAGCACAGCAATAAATCCAATATCAGGATGACTCAAGGACAAAGGCAGAATGTTTCCGTTAGTGGACTTGTCTCACAAACACAGGGCAATGGGAGAGTAAAGGAAAAATGATTCAATGGTAATAATACTTTGCGCATAGGCAATTGTCAGTTGCAAAATCATTACTTCTATTGATCTCAGTAAAATCTGTGTTGCTAATGAATGCTGTCATCCATAAGAAGCTCTGTGAGGTTTATGGCACTGCACTTCAGTGTCATCCATTTATACAAATTAAGGAAGAGACAGTCCCTGAATGAAGCTGATCTGGGGCAGCGTGCTTATTAAGGCAGCTTGAAAACTCATTTTGGGTCATGAAGATGGCTGACTGATGTATTTGAGGCTTAATATAATACTATTTCAGCTATTACATGTGACCAAAATATTAAAAGAGAGCACTCTAAAAACATATGTAACAAATTTTAACTACCAAAGAACAATACTCAGTAGGAAATAGGTCTTATCAAATAGTAAAATAAGTTTTCAGACAAATAGGGATATTTGAGACATCATTGTTAAATGTCAAAGACCCAAACAGCTTGGGTATTAGAAAAATCTCAAACTAGTTTCTTCCAGTTTCAATCATGTTTTAGTAAATGACACACTTCTTTCCTTCAGAAATAATAATCAGCTGCATATATATATGCCACTTTTCCAAAGTTCAATTATCCATGAATTTTCTTGTGTTTATAGGATTAAGTGTAAGAGTAACAAAAATGCTTATATAATGTGTCAATCTGTTTTCTTTAGGTGCTTTGCATAGATCTTAATCATTCTATGCATCTGGTGGATATCTGTGACCTACAAATAGCTATCTATAACTTGCAGCTGGGCAAAGCAAGATCCAGACAGTGTAAGGAATGCTCCCGCCACCACACCCAGAATGAGGGCTAGCATCTTTATCTTCTATTTGTCATCTCTATCTAGCATTGGCTCGGTTTCTCCTGCTTTTCCTGAATAGAGGACATCAGTATATTTGTATCCTCAAGAATCAAAATACAATGGAAAAGGCATTAAACTGATAATAACAGAATCATTGTTGTTCTCCTGATAGTTCTAAAACTTCCATTCTGATATTGATAGACAGTTACTCAACTGTGAACTGAGTGTGTAGACATGGATACAGAGAGCTCAAACTCTGATTTTAGTAATACTGAGATTCTGCAGATGTGAAGCAGGTCAGCCTGTCAAATAAAAGGAGTTAGGGATGTGAATTTCATTCTTACTATTGGGTAGTGTTCCTTCTTTTTGTCTACTTCTATGTTTTATCATATTGAATGGATTCAGAGTAAGTTCTCAAGAAGCTAAGATTCAACCTGAATCTATTTTCTGCTTTGAAATCCTTTCTAGTAGACTGGATTTATGTGATGATACATTGTTATGATGAATAATATCTTTTATATCCTAAGAGGCTGGAACTATTGCTGGATCTCACAGTCAGAATTAATAATACAGCCCAAGGTCACTTAAGACATAAGACTGCTATCCTACTATGTACTCAGCTTTTTTTGAAAATGTTTCCAACAGCAGCCTTATAAAATGAATAACCGCTATAAATACTAGAAGTGGAATTCTGTTATTGTTCGATAGTGTTTGTTATCTAGATCAGTTGGAGTCAGTTGGATTTAGTGACTTAATCCCTTGTAAAACTCTGTCAAAGATATCTGTATCTGTCATTTCTTCCTCATGCTATGCTTTATGTGATGTTCAATAAATATAGTGCAAAAGTCCTTTGTTAGGGATGATGGAAGACATAGGGAAAGCAAACTATAAAATTCAAATCTGGGCTCTCTTTTGATTAAAAGATGCTAAAATTAAATGCACTGATTTTCGTCCTTAATTTACTGACAGTATTTGTGACTCTGTGTTTATCATTGACCCCCTTCAAACCAACATAGACTTAATTGCCTGTCAGATTCTCTTGTTTGCCTTTTCAATGTTTTTTAATTCTAATTATGAAACTCTAAGACAAATGGAATGACAAAGCATTTCTTAATAGCAATCAAGAAATAACTTCCAAATTAGAACTCATAGGTTCATTTATTGGTGCTAGTTTCAAATACATGTCCAAACACACAAGTTCATATTCATATACATGCAATGGTCACAATCATATATAGATCAATGTTTAGTTATATTTATTCATTATAAGTATCACGTGCATTCAAGGCTGTGTGTGTGCATGCACACACACCCACACACTCACACACACTTTTTTAAGTTCATGGGCATCATACTTCCCTCTTTTCATAATGTTCATTAAGTAGATCCATTTTAACTAGGTTCAAATACAAAGTTCTTATGTAACTACTTTAGACTACAGTACAAAAAAGAACTCAATTATACAGCAGGTATTATTAATCACTTACTGCTATAGACTATGTGGATTTGCAAGACATCTATGTCCTTTAGGACCTTAGCATGCATGAAACACTATCAGACAGCATATAATTAAGTGTTAAACTCCCTGACACATGTTAAATGTACTGGGAATTTCAGAGTGAAGAAAAGAAATTGGAATTAGCAAAGTCAAATAAAACTCTGAGGGAATGAGACCTGAACTAGAAAGAGAAAGTGAAAGGGAAGAAAGATTTCTACCTGTTTCCCAGGTTTCCTTGCCTCACATAATGACGTGTGTGTGGATTCTAGACAGGATGTAAAAAGAAGTCACGATCAGCTTCAGAAGAATGTTTCTATAGTTAAGGGCATATCTTTATCTGTAACTCTCTCTTTCCTGTTACATACACATTACAGCAAGGACAATGAGATGAGCTCACCCAAGAAAAATGGTAAGAATTTTATAAATAATAATGAGAGGGCTGCTGAAATGGCTAAGTGGGTAAAAATGCTTGTTGTCAAGCCCAAAGACCTTAGTTTGACCCCTGAAATCCAAATAATAAAAACCACATGATGAGAAAACCAAAACAGCTTCTCTTAATTGTTCTCTGACCTCTAAATACATCCGGCTCCCTCATATACAAGCAAAATGGATAGATATTAAAAATGTTTTGATGATAGTAAGAAAATATGTGAAATACATTTCACATGTATAAATAGTTATATAAAATTAGCCAAGTGTTTATTGATTTGGATTTAGAGTGGGTTCTGATTTGGGGAGCCAATGTAATGTGTTTATGTTTTAACATCTCTTAAATATCAGATGAGCTTCACATCAACATTACAGATTGTACTGAAAAGTGACCAGATTTAGAAAAACCATACCCACCAGATTATGGCAAAGCCCAATCTGGACTATCTGTGTAGAGTTTCCACTACTATCTTTTAGACTGGCTAAACATCTGGAGATATGTGCCACAGAGAAATGGAGGGTGGAAGTGGATCCTACTGTCTTCCTCAGTCACAGACTCTTAAATAGCTAAGTCTATCTTCAAGATTCAAATAACATAGAGCTTAAACAAGAACATTTGCCTTTCTCTGTAATTCAAGCATTAGTTGAGAAACGCTTTAGAGACCCTTTGGAACAATTTGTCTTTCTCCCTAATTTATTGGGGAAATTGAGGTAAGAGTGTCGTTCTTGTAGTTAGGTATATACGTTAGATCTGATTATCCATCTCATTCTGTTTTCACGATTGCAGACAATTACAATTACTTACATAATTGGTAGAATAAGGTGGGGATAGCAATAAAAATATAACTAAGACACATAAGTAATATCATTTAATGAGAGCAGAGACAGCAAGAAACCTTGTTGGAAATGTGTCATAATGCCTTTTTACAAGGCACTGTAAGGGACAGTTTGAAGTCAATGGTCAGGAGATATGGCATATAGAAGAACTAGGACCCTTGCACTAGCTCAGCCAGACTAAGTTTGCTTCTCTCTGTAGGGCAATTGAATGTAGGTGTCTGTTTTTTATTCTTGAGACAAGATTTTCCTATGTAGCCTGGCTGGTCTGAAACTAGCTATGTAGATCAAGATGACCTCAAACTTGCAGAGCTCTTCCTGCCTCTACTTCCTAAGTATTGGCTTTAAAGGCATGTACCACTACACCTGGTGCAATGTAGTCTTTTCTATATTGAACATTAGCATGATAGTTCTAAGAGTCTGTTCATATTTAGTGAGTGCCAGAGAGGAACAGGTATGTAGAGATGTCCAAAAGGAAAAAGTGCTATTTTCACACTTCTTTACAAAACCCCTTAACTTGTTTAGACTTAGAGAAAAAGAGAGAGACATTTAACAGGTATACTATGGAAGCTATGGTGGCCACCTACAGGCTGAAAAAAAATAATGAAAACAATAGCAAATGAACATGCAGCTGGCCCAGTGGCTGTAGAGACTGGTGAATTGATTCTTTCTGAAATCCAAGGCAGGTCAGTTCTAGTCATCTACTCTCACAATGACACGCAGAGTCCCATGTGTAATGCTCAATTTGATGAAATGAACAGGAAACTAAGAATCTGATGAGGCTGTAGGTGAAGCAGAGGAAGAATCCCAAATGATTTGTCTTGATGACCATGGCAGTTCAGGTCTGTGCTGGTGACTCACATTCTAATGTCTTTTCTTAACTTCATTTTTACTAGTCGAGGGTTTGATAAACTAAGGAAACCAAAAGGGACTACGGTTAGAAAAAAGTCAGAGATGGTGCATAGAAACTATAGAAAGGGATGAAGCTGGGCCTTGGTAACATATAATGCACAGTTTTTGTCTTGTGGTTCCATGTGCTTATGAATGGCTGCTTCATTGCCCAAATTACAAATCTTGGGAGAGAGAAACTGAACACTTTCAATCAATGTCTATCTTTGGTACCTAGGGCCACAAGTGAGTGGTGTTTGGGCTAGCTTATAAGAGTTGCTTTACTATATTTATGTGGCCCTAAATTATTCTTAAGGCTGAGCTATTGTGCTCTAGGCAGATATCACATAAAGTAAACTACTGTATTAATTTTAGTTCTTAGTCCCAGAGAACCTGCTTCTTATGTATGTTCTGAAAAAAAGTGATTGTCAGAACATGGTCCAAGAATGAATTCCTGTGAGGATATTTCTGAATGCTTGTGAGAAAGGTCCAGGAAACCAAGATGAAAGTCTTGAGACCTCAGTCTTTTCAAAAACACAGAATTTTTCTTGGATTATGTTTTTGTGCCACTCCCAGGTATAGCAGATAGAAGTGAGTTTACTTCAGATTATTCTTTACAAATATTAATTACTGTTATTTGTGTATATGCCTCTTATGATTGTACACTCTATACATTTGACTATTTTAACCCTCAGAGTATAAATTGTCTGATGTGCCGAATAAAGTTAGTTGTTGCACTAGATGTTAGCCTACCTCATTTATTGCCTCCATTCTCCTAGATTCAATCCCTCTCGAGCAGTGAACAAAGGGATAAATCAAACTAAAAAGAGTTTTCATTTGCCTCCTGTATGGTCTTCAAATAGTATCTCATAAATGCCATTGTTCTAAGTCAACAGAAAGGACAAGGGTGCTTCTATTAATTTAATTCTCAATTCCCTGATCACCCATATTTAGAGGATATGACTCTTGGTAAATAAAGCCAGTGAGCAACTGAGAGGGTGGGCACTTTATTTATAGATATTTTAGGCAAGGCCTTTGGGGTGCATGTGTGAGGTGCACATGCTTATATCAATTTTTCAACCACAGGATCTCCCACAGTGTCTCCCTTTCAAACAACATCTCAGGCCACATTGAAAGAAAAATGAAACTTGACAGGTGTAGTGATAGGTGAGCGGGCCTGTTTTTCGTCCTGCCTGGCTCCTATATGGCTAGCTTTACATCTGAAATAACAATATATAAATTGTATTTATTTAAGTATTGCCTGGCCCATTATATC
>LOJH01033388.1:0-15071 GCA_001685095.1 Ellobius talpinus | reverse complement strand
ATGAATGAATGAATGAATGAATGAATGAATGAATGAATGAATGAATGAGTAAACAAATCTAATAAAACTTTAACCAATCTATTCAAATGGCCAAGAAGAACATGAAAAGGTGTTAGTGGTGCCAAACCCCATGTGAGATATCATTTCACATCCACTAGGATGACTACAATCAAAATGAGAAACAGTAACTAGTAAGAGCCGGTGTATGGGAAAACAGAATCCTCAGATGCTGCCAGTGGTAACATCCTATCACAGCTACTTCAGAGGAGTCTGGCTGTTCTTCCAAAGGTTAAACCTGTGACTCAGCAATTCCACTCCTAGCTGTTTACCCAGTGTAAACATGAGGACACCAAGAAAACAAGACCCTCTAAGTCAACATGAGCAAAGCTCACATGAGCCCACTTACTGACTCAGCAAGCACGGGACCTTCATGGGTCTACACCAGGTCCTCTCTGTATTTATTATGGCATCCAATTTTTGGCTTTTCAAGACAAGGTTTCTTTGTGTATCATTGGCTGTCCTAGAACCAACCCTGCAGACCAGGCTGGCCTGGAACTCAGAGATCCTCCTGCCTTGGCCTCTGGAGTACTGGGATTAAAAGCCACCACTGCCAGGCTCTTTCCTTCTGTGAGCTTCTTGTCCAACTCTGAAGTGGTAGTTTTTGTTTTATTTCACTATATTTTATTTTGCTATATATTAAAAAATGAATGAATGACACTTGGGTAAAGGTTAACAACTGAACTGCCGCTTATACTTGCTGGAAGAGAAAATCAGTTTTCTCCAATAGAGTGATGCTGTGTATATCACCCACTTCATACAGGCCTCACGTTCAGGAGTAGTTGACCAACATAAAATGGACTCTACATTTTTCTTTGCTTGTTTGTTTTGTTTTGTTTTTGTGGGTGTGAATGGGTGCACAGGTCTGCCCTTATTTGGTTACAATTTGGTAGGTTGTGGTTTTTCCGCTGTTGTTTTTCTTTTTGGGAGAGGATCTGGAAGGACTTAGGGGAGAGGAGGAATATGGTCAAAATATATTTAAATTTAAGAATTGTTTTAAAGTATAATAGAAAAAGAAAGCATTCACAGAAGTACTATTCATGTTACTTAAAAATGGAGACAATCCAAATATCACAGATGATGAGCATATCAATAAAATGTGGTAGTACATAGTCATACAATGGAGTATTGTGGAATGGTAATAAGGAGTAATGGAAAGACCACATACTTTAGCAATGGTAGATTAGGATTTGCCTAAAGCCACTCGGGGCGGAGAGAGGTACAGTGAAGAGCGACTGCTAATAGATACTGCTTTCCTTTACAGGAAACCAACATAGTCTCTAATTAGGTTGTGGTGAGGGTTATACAGTGCTGTAAATGCATTAAAAGGCTAAATGAATGAGTTTTATGCTGTAGAGATTATATCTTAATAAACTCACTTTTAAAAAATTATGATGTCTTGAACTGGGATAACCTAAGTACATTGTGAGAAGTGATAGGAATCCATACATATTTTCAAAGGTAGAACGAGTAGGATTTTCTAACATATTGTATGTGGGCTGAGGGAATGAAAGGACTCAAAAGATTTTTCTGAGCAACTCGAATTATGGAGTAAGCAACTCGAATTATGGAGTAAGCAACTGAGCTAGAGAAGACTGTGGGAGGCAGAGTTTCAAATGAAAAGTTAAAGAGTTTAGTCTGGACATACTGAGTTGGAGATGTCAAGTTGGTAGCAGGGAGAAATACAGCTATCTAGCTATTTCCTGACAGTTGGGAGTTAACATACAGATAACTTTTAAAACTACAAGATGAGCAAGATCACCAAGGGCTATGTAGAGCCAAAGAGGAGGTGATGTCTAGTGACGGAGCTCTGAGATAGTCCCAAGTCGAAATGTTGGAAAAGAAATGAGAACTAGCAAATCAGACAGAAAGAAGAAGAAAGCAGAGAGGGAGAAGGAAAATCAAGAGTGTAAAGTTCTGGAAACCAGGTGACAGAAGTGTTTCAAAGAGGAGATTGTGACCAGCTGTGTCACATGCTGCTGAGAAATCCAGCAAGATAAGAACTGAAAATTGACTATTGCACTAAGCAACAGAGTAGTCACGGGGGAGCTAGATGGAAGTCTGATTGATATACATTTCAGAGAAAATGTAAAGAGATCAGTGTCATGTCTCTACAGCAGCCACGAGAATCAAAAATGAAATTAAAACTATGACAGTAGTAAAAATAGGAGGGTGTCAAGAATAAATCAAACAAACTATGTGCAAAAGATCCTTTGTGGAGGAAATTATAAAACTTTATCAAGATAAAGAGCTGTGTCTTGTTCAGAGGTAGAGAGACTCGATATTGTAAAGCTATCCTTTACAATCAATAGATAGTCTAAAGCAATCAATATAGCTATTGTAATGCCTATCAAAAATCTTACAGAGCCTTTCATGAAATTTGATGAGCTGGTTCTAAATTTTGTATAGGTATGCAAAGAAAAACCAAGGCATTCTTCCAGAGCAGTAAGAAAGGACTTCCTGTATCAGATATTACATGTTACCATACAGTGTGATGAGGTGAGGGTAGGATGTGGGGGAGCGGGTACTTCAGTGTAGTTGGTCATAGTCAGTTGACTGTCAAGGGTAATGGAAGGTTTACAGCTACATATTCTATTATTAGGCTCCATGATTTACATATATACTAAGTGTTTAATGTAGAAATTACATACAAATATTATTTATATATATTAAGCATTTGTACATATCAATTATATCTTATTTTAAAATGAGAACTGGAGAGGAATTCTTTTCTTCTAAGATTTTCAGGTTGAGTCCTGCAGAAAAATTATGATGAAAACATTTCAGATTTGCTCTTCTGGCAATTTCCAAGCACACAGCAAGTTAGTGTTAAGTTAGAAATGGTGTTTTTTCCTCCTACCTGGCATGTACATCCTTTGGCCAGTGTCTCCCTACTCCCTCCCAGCCCAGAGGATATGTTCTTTAGCTTGATTCCACAGTGTGTTCATATGAAAACAACACCTCATATACTAAAAATATATACAGTCTCACAGGGCAGTGGGGGTGGTTGCTGGAGATAGAACCTAGGCTTCCATGAATGCTGGTCAGTTTACTACCACTGAGCCATACCTGCAGCCATTACACAACTTTTGGTGAAAGAGGTTTTTATGAAGAAAGTGAAAAAATAAAGCGTGACTTGTGAGCAGCTGTTCGCCTTCACAGCAGCCTTGCTGGCCTGGATGCATGGTTCTCCATTTCCCTTCCATTTCCTGCAGAGCTAAGGACAAATTACAGACACTGTGGTCGTTCCCAGGAAGCTCAGTAGTACAAGAATAATCGTGGCCTCTCTAGTGGTCAAGGTTGTGCTCCGGCACTGAGCTTCCCAATGTTGTCATAGGATAGCAATTGAAATGGACAGACTATGACATGGTAGATACCTTTGGAGCTCTCTAAAGGTACAGGGCTGGAGGATGGACAGAAACCATTTGGCTAAAGCACCAGAGACCTGTTTTTTTTTTCAAATGTAATTTTCTATCAGCTCATGTAACCCAAGACAACATCCAATTCTTCCAGAGTCCCCTTCAAGGTCTTCGGGGTTTAACTAGAATACACTTTGTAGTCTCTTCAAGTCTAAACAGACAAGAATTCTAAGTCCACCTGAGGGGAAAACAGCTTGCACATTTACCCTCCTAGTCTCCAGGCTGGTGAGTAATTAACCTCTCTCTATTGATTAGGGCTCCTCAAAGTATTGCTGAGTAGGCTCTCCGGAAGTATAGAAAACAAGCCCACGTGCATCTACAAATGGCCATTCTTTAATCAGGGACTCCCACTTACATATTTCATTTTGAGACTATAAATAGAAGGTGTAAGTGAAACTCTCCATGCTGCCTGTGACGAAGTGGCTTCTAGGTGCTGGGCAGAGCCCTCCTGTGTGTTATTCCTCATGTGGACACTTGCAGAAAGGAACACCTGCAAGCCTCTTTACAGATGTGTGCCCCCACCGGACTTCCCTTATCTTTACATTTTTTCCTGTGCTTCATGGCAACCAGAGCAGTGACCAGAAGAAGCCTCTATGTGTGCCAAATGAGCCTGGTCACTGAGGGATGAACTAGTGGTGGCTAGGCATCATCTGAGCCAGCTGCTTCTCCCTTAGCTCCCTCCCCATTTGGGGACTGCCTTCCCTCTGCCAGGGATGCTGAGCTGCATAACTGCTCAGAGGGCCCTTGGATTGCCAGCCAGTGAGCAAGGCTAAGCTGAGCGGACTTCCTCATGTCAAACTTCCCCTTGGACACAAGAGGCCCAGGCCTCCAATTCGGAAATGGAGAGGAAATCTGTTAAGTACAAAGCACTTGCGTGCCCTGCAGTCACATCTTCATCCTCTCCTTGGAAATGGGCTGGCCTTGTTTCAGGCGGCCTTTGCAGTTCTCGCTTGCTTTGTTTCCTCAGCAGCACTTTTGAGGAACTAATTCATGAAGGCGACAGGGACTGTGTGTCTGGGTGAGTCACTGGCCTAGAGAGTGGGGAGTGTCTCGGAGATGAACAAACACTGCCAAGGGTGGCTTCAGTCCAGTACCCAAATGTTCACATCATTCTCCCACCCTTTCCATTTTAGGGTGAAAGTAATCAGGGACAAGAGGGGGAATGGATTTATGGGAATAAATAAGATCCTGTCTCCCAGCCAAAGCAACATTCAGATTCTCAGCTGGCAGAGGAATTCCTGAGCCTGATCTGTAGTGAAAGCATGAGCAAACTGCTAAATGGAATGCAAAGAGAACCCAACTTAATCTCCGATCCAGACCATCTACAAGGAGTCTCTCCCGGGCTCCCAGTACTATTCCTGGAAGGCACAGCGCTCGCCTCAGTGGCCCCGCCCTGGTGTGAGAAATCAGGCCTCTGTCAGTGCCAACTCGGGCTCTTGTTTCTGCCGTCCAGTTGCTTTGGTGAAATAGGAGTGAACCCTGCCTATCCATGAAAGGGCAACTCTGAAAGCGATTTATAAACTGTAAAGTACTAGGGAACGTCAGGTGGCCCTGTCACTCATCCATTTCTGTTATATACTGCACTCCTTCAGTTGTCTTTTCTCATTATAGGACAAAAAGCACAGAATGTTGTGGTAGGAGGTCAGGCCCTGCATATAATCAATCATGCACAAGTCCCACCGCATAGAAGCATAAATCGGCCTTAATTCTGGATTTCCCCGTCGACACATGGAGAGCATTTGCCAGTCAGCAACCTCACAAAGACGTCACAGAATGGTCAAGAAATGACCCCAGAAAAGCTCTCATTGGGGGAAAGCCGTAAAGCCTTTTGAAGGCAAAACTTTCCATTCCAAAGGGCGATTATTATTTCTGCATTGAAGTAAAAGCCCATGTGTTTATACAGCCTTTGATTCTTATGTCAAATGTCTGATGGCTCCTCAAACTCTGCTCCCAAAGAAAGAGAAGGCAGTCATGCTGGGGTCCCTGTAGCTAAGTGGTGGGCTCTGCCCAGAGTGCCTGGCCGGTGAGATCAAAGAGCTGAGCCTCAGCACTTTGTAGGGTGGGTCACCCTGGGGCTGTATGAAAGAGCTTCCATCTCTAGCAAGCACCTCACCCAGGCTTTACATCTAGTAAATAAAGGAACTTGAAGTTTTTGATAAATAAAAAATTAAGATCATCATTTTATTCATCCCTCTCCCCATTGTTTATTTTGAATGTATACTTAATAGCACTTTCCAGAAGCGAGCAAGCTCTTGTAGAGACAAAGAGGGCTCTAATACCAAGGCTGGCAGGGAGGGAGTAGGCACTGCATTCCTTCCCTCCCCATCCTCCTTTTCCCAGAGCCCATCCAGCTGACAGGTGCCAGAAGGGAAGAAATGTTAGTAAATGTTAGTTTCCAGCCCCAAAGAAGCTGTCACAAAAGGGAGACAGAACAAGAGAGCTCATAAAATCCTTCAACTGAGGGATGTAGCGAGACCTATCTAATTACACAAGATTAGAAACGGTTTAACTTGTTGAGAATGACACCTCCAGCACCCTGTAATGATACTGTATTGGGAGGAGAGCACAAAGGGTTTGTTCACGCTATCGGTAACACCAGTTTTTCTCATCCAGCCGTTTAGCCACATCTGGTTTTAATATGGTGGTCTAAGCAAAGTCAGTTAACTTTTCACCCACTGTTCTGGCCCTCCTTTTGCTTCCTTCGCATATAGTTCCATTTGTATTGGCGTTGTCCTTCTCCCGCCCATGCCTCTGCAAGCTAACCCAGGCCAGAGGGGATTCCACTGAGAAACTGTGCTTATCTCAGGACTCTAGAGGCTTTTACTGTTCAAATAGCATGTTGTTTTGAAAGCGAGGCCTAGTCTTTGTTTTAGCTAAACTCAACAGAATTTAGAAGTGTCCTTCTACCTAATTCGTTCAACCACCAACACTAAACAAGAACTCACTCAGTTGTCCGTGAATTGTGAAACATCCTGGGATTTTAACAAGAAAGTCAAAGGTCACTCTAATTTTTTTGGTGCCAGGGTTCAAACCTGGGGCCTTGTACTTGCTGGGTAAGCACACTACCACTGAGCTGTGTCCCTAGCCCCTCATCCCAGTTACTCCTAACTAGAATGCTTTGGGGAGCCTGGCAACCATCTAATGGGTTTCTAGCAAATATAGGATCGATTGGCCATTTTTTGTGCCTATGTTGAGAGGAAAGGATCTTTGGTGACTATATACTAAAGGGACTATAAAATAGGCATATTTCTTATAAAAGCAGAACTTTCAAACTATAAAACAAGTTATTGTATACATCAGTTTTTAGAAGGAAAAAGAGGTTTGCTCCCTACATTCAGAAAACAGGAGATTTTTCCAAGTGGCTATGACTAAAGGCCATGTTTCAAAATTATTTAGTTCTTTGATGTTAATTAATATTTGCTAATCTTTGCCTTATTTACATTTGTACCACATACTGCCTTCATGAATAGCAAATTAATAACCCTGAGCTGTTAGGAATTGTCCTGCTGTGATTACAAGGTACAATTTAAATTGTATTCATTTGGTTCTTTTCGGGACCTTTTGTTATGTTCTGAGTCTCATTGGAGTCCAGATCATGATTGTTAGGGAAGTGTAAGAATTATCACTGAGACTTCTGAAAGGTGTTGAGTTTCAGGTGGCTTCTGGTATATTTTTCTCTCATCCGAAATAATAGACAAGGCACTTCCATAGCAAATTCCTTAGCCCAAAGAAGAGACTGCCAGTGGAATATTTTATGCCCTCTGGTAGGGCAGCAGAGGTGATAACTTTCAGGCACATGTCATGGTCTGTGCCTGGAACATTACAAAGACATTTATGTAGGGCTGGTGCCTGCTGTCGTGGCAATATAGAAGGTCAGCCAGAATCTTGTGTGTAGCCTTGACCTAAGAGAAATGCCATATTTACTGCATTCCAAATCAACAAGACTTTTCTGAGCATATATTGTGTGCAAGGCCTTGTTAGGTTACTCTGGCATGCTCTGGAGCATATTAGTAGATGTCTGTTTTATGTTGACTAGACAACTTCAGCAATCATTTACAGACTAGTGCCACATACAGGCATTGTGCGGGGGATACCAAGAAGAATAAGGGGTTGGTCATTACTTATAGAGCTCAGAGTAAAGGGTAAGAAATCACAAATAGAATACGTGAGTACCGAATCCTTGCAAAGAGACCGGTGCACGTTTAAAGGAGAATGATTAATTTGCTCAGGGGGTGTCAGAAAGGTTCACAAAGGAGATGTTTTTTGAACTGTATCTGACAGGGTAGGTAGGATTTCAGGAGGCAGACAGGAGAAAGGGAAGGGAATTCCAAGCCAATGGAACAGGGTGTGCAAAGCTCATTAAAGTATGCAGTTCTTTTTATCATCAGTGGGAGAAGGCAAATAGAAGTTGCAGTGGTGTTGAGTTTGGATTTGCTTGTCATGATTACATTGTCATTTTAAAATGCACAACATGATATTTTAAGGCAATGACAAGCAAAGGCCTGGTGGATTTGAAAGTTCGCCTTATTAAGCTGTGATGCTTATCTAGTGTCTTGCATATAGCAGGCCCTCAATAAATGCTTGCTGAATGATGAGACCCATATCTCTTTCCATTTATAAATTACTGCCCTGTCAAGGATCAGCTTACAAAGCCAAACTTCCGCCTGGGAGTTAGGAACGGGTGTTCACAGTTCTGTTCTCTGTCACCCCAGCTTTTCCTGCTCTCAAGAAGAGTGACTGCCACTGGACCTTAACTGTGCTTGTGTGAAGCGGGGAAACTGCCTTTGCTTTCGGTCCTCATTGACACTTTCTATTGGCGGGCCTGTCGTTGGTTGGATTCCAAAAACAAAATGCCATTTGAATGGGCCAGTCCGAGTGTGGATGACATAAAGCCTGGTGTTCTAAGAATGTCAGTCATTTTAGCTAATATGGATAGGTAGAGCTCACATTTTAAGTTTTATAGTAGAACCTAAATATGATTGATCAAACATTTTATATGGCAATAATAAAGATATGAGTTGTCTGCACTGAACAGCCTTGACAGTGAAATGCAGTAATGCTTAGCCTCTTTTTAAGAAGAAGATAAATTTTTATTATTTTTATAAATTATGCAATAACCTTTATAGAAGTAATAAATTATTTGCTTTGAAAATCACCAGGGAATAGATGACAGAGAATGTCGCTCAACGTAAACCATTTGCAAATTATATGCAGGTCCACTTGTAGCCCTTTTATTGGGTGTCTGAATCAAGTCTTTGGGAAAATTCCTATCAGGGAATATTATTTCATTGTAGACTATGAAATGTAACAAAACTTACTTCTTCAGTTCTATGCAACTGGTACTTTCAGGCCTAATCCTCTATAGCCACTCCTTTCTGGTGACCACAATACCAGGCCACAGACAAGAAGCTCGTTCAGCCTCTGAGCTACCCCTTGGGTAAACTTATCTCACAAAGCTATTAAGTGCCTCCTGGAGCTGGACACAGTGTGGGGTGCTACAAATGCAACAGTAAATAATGCTACTTACTCTATCCTTGCCCTCATCCTTAGCCCAGTGAAATAGTGTTATCTCTTGGGTCAAGGTCCATTCTAAATAGCTGAGTCTAACCAGCCTTGACTTACTTAAGCACTAAGACATTAGCTTCCTGGTTTCCCAAAGAAAAGCAAGGACTTTTTTGTCCTGGTGCATTAGAGTCCTGTTAAGTGTCATATAGGAAGTTAATCTTTCTAGAGCAATAGTTCTCAACCTTCCTAATGCTATGACCCTTTAATACAGTTCCTCCTGTTGTGCTGACCACCAACCATAAAATTATTTTCACTGCTACTTCATAACTGTAATTTTGCTACTGTTATGAATCATATTTTTGAAGATAGAGGTTTAATAAAGGTGTTGTGACTCACAGGTTGAGAGGCACTGTTCTAAATGCTAAGCTTTATCCTTTTGGGAGCCTTGTGGTATGGCACAAAGAACATGGACTTTTTCAAAGCTAAACCATCTGGGCTTCTTGAACTAGCAGGATGACTCAGCTCACTCTCTTCACTCTCAAACCATCAGTGCTCATCAGAAGCACTTTGCAGGGAGGCTATGGTGGAGTGTACTGTGGGTAGAAAGTACCTCATGCCAACTTAGTGATGGCAACCAGGGTTAGGAAGTATAATGTCTAGACTTTGAGCCCAGGTCCTCCTGCATCAAAAAGTTCAGGTAGGTTCTGTGCTTCGTCACAAAGGTTCTGAAATGACTGGATTCCATTTTCTCCTAACTAAAACTACATAAGGGAGGAAGAAGCCACACAGTAAAGAAACAAATGGATAGAAAAGAAGAAACATGCTAATTTGTTTGGAGACACAGGGCATCTGTGACAGCTGACACCAATTCCAGGCCCTTTCACTATGAATACTGAGCATATTTCCTGTGAGGTTGCATCTGGTTTTTCTGGAAGCATTCACTGATTACCACTATGGCCCCAACTTGGGTGTAGGTGCTTCCTGTTAGTTAAAATGCATGATCCAAGCCAGGCAGTGGTAGTGCATGCCTTTAAGCTCAACATTTTGAAGGCAGAGGCAGGTGGATCTCTGAGTTAGAGGCCAGCCAAAGCTACACAAAGAAACCCTGTCTCAAAAAGGCGGGGGCATGATCCATGACTTGAAGGAGCTTATGGCCTTGTAGAAAGGCAGAAGCTGCACCAGACAACCAATTAGGGAAAAATGACACAACATAGTATATAAACAACTGTCAGTAATGGAGCTAAAACCAAGTGTATCACCATCTCTGACTGCCATAACAAAATGCCATAACATGCAATGGAATAAACAACAGGAATTTGTTTGCTTACAGTTCTGGGGGCTGGGAGTCTAAGATCAAGGTGCCAGCATAGTCAGCTTGCTCTCTAGCTTACAGATAGCTGCCTTCCCAGTGCATGTTCCCATGGCCTTTCCTCAGTGCTATGTGACAGAGTCCTCTCTTCTCTCTCTTCATATAAGGACATGCATTTGTTTCTGAAGACAGGGTCTTACTATGCAGACCATGCTGGCATTGATCTCAGAAATCTACCTGCCTTTGCCTCCTGAATGCTGGGATAAAAGGTGTATGGCATTCTCAGATTACACGCCCCTTATTAACCTCATTAGCCATCTTTACTTCCATACTCTAAAAATGGATGCACAAAGAATTAGGACATATGAATTCAGCAGCCAGGTACATGGGGATACAAATCAAGTCCATAGCAGTGTGTGTGTGTGTATGTGTGTGTGCTCACTTTGGGATTTTTATAGAGAAAAGATCAGAGAGGGCAATACCACTGAAACCAGAAAGACCAGGAGAGGGGCTTTTATGATCATCTAGATTGCTGATGAATTTTGGAGCTAGAAACAACAAAGCTTGATGGTAGTATTAAATACCAGAATGAAAGAGTAGGAAGTGTCACCAAGGATCCCAGTCATCTAATTGGGCAAGTGGGTGAACAAATGATTAATGGGGGTTGTGAGGTGAGGATGGGGAGGAATCAGGGCAACTTGATTGGCTTCCTTTCCGTTTCTAATATAGAACCCATCCTTTTTGTCATTTACTTTTGAGCAACACAACTTGAAACATGTTCCCCTTGCCTCAAATACCAGTGTTTACACATGTACACATACAGACATTCCCAAAGCTCACAGGTTCACAAATATTTGCAAAGAACACAGGCTCCTCTGTATACTTGGACCCTCATCTGTTCTTCCCACTTTACTAATCCAGTGTCTGCCCTGAACCATAGCTCCAGCCATACCTTTGATCAAGACGATCCTTTCTGGGAACAGTCTTTCTTCAATTTGGTTGTTCAGTGAAACTCTACTCTTCCTTCCCTTCAGGCTCCAATTCCCATGTCCTCTGTAAAACTTCCCACACACCCAGCCCCTCAACAGTTTATCATTCTTTTCTCTGAGTTCTTATAGTTCCTGACACACAAAAAAGACCTTGATATATTGCAATATAATCCACATACTTACCTTTCTCCACAGCTGGCCTAGATTGAAGGACAAAAATTGTCTGATGCTTCCCTCCACCCCCACACCATTCATACAATGCATGAAAACAAGGAGGTGCTCCAGAAGCGTGGTGACTCACAAGCAGTCACAGAGGGATTGCTGTGTGCCTATCCCTCTTCAAGACTTCTTTAATATATTTATTCATCTGATCCTCCCAGCACCTCTATTATTGTCCCCATTTCACAGATGGCTTGCCCAAGTTGACAGAATGAATAAGTGGCAGAGCCAGGATTCAGACTGGAAGGGCAGCCAGTGTTCTTAACTCCTAAGCCATCTCTCTTGCCTCTGATGTTGCTTTTGAGATCTATCCACATAGATCCAGTTCTGTTTGCTCAACAGCTTGGTAGTATCTCATTGTAAGACTATTCTGTGTTCTCTTTTTCTCTCCACATCTTTCTGGACCTATGGACTGGTCCTGATTTTTTTGCCACCTCAGTCCATCACAGTGAATATTGGTTTTTGTGCTTCCTTTTGCATGTGCATTTCTGAAGACCACAGATTTGCTAATGAATTACAGAGGATCTGTGCCTTTTCTGTTTTGCTAGAGTAAGGAAGTTGGCAGAGGCAAGGGAGTACAGTGCCTAAGAGCAGGATTTGATATACTGAATTCAAATCACTAGAGTGTAGGTCTCTGAGAAATTGTTTTACCTTGTTTTCTCCACCTGTAAAATGAGAAATAAATACCTGATAGAGTCAATTGAGAGTTAAATGGGACCAAATATTTCACACAGGTTAGTAGCCCAAACGTGTTAAGCTATATTTTTTGAGGGAGAGTCTCACTATGTAGCCTTGGTTAACCTACAACTCAGCATGTAGACTAGGCTGGCCTCAAACTCACAGAGATCCACCTGCCTCTGCCTCCTGGGTGCTGGGATTAAAAGCATGTGCTACCATGCCCAGCCTATTTCATTTTACTGTTTTATTGCACTGTTCTCCAGGAAATTTGAAACTATGCCTTTGGGAAAAAATATATATTATATATATATGATATATATATATATGAAAAGTACTATGAATATATTCGCCAAACTGCTCACCATTGTTTGAAATGTGAATGATCTTTTTTCTTTGTGTTTTAAAAATACTTGCCCAGTTCTCTACAAATGGAATGTATTACTTTTATAATTAGAAAACAAGAGTAATAAGTATAATTTTTAATAAGGAGAAAATAAAGAAACAGATTTTAAAAAAGTAATGAATTTTCCTTCTGGTGATCAGGAACACCGCAATAGTGAAAGGTTTATTAAAGCAACATTATAGAAGTTTAAAAACAGCCTGCATGCTTGTTCACCAGTAGAGGATTGATTAAGTCTAATACACTGTGAAAGGATCTCCAAGATAATATTTGAAATGAAAAAGGCAAATACAGGAATAGGGTATGTTACAATATTGTGTTAAAATGTTATCTTTCTGCTTACGTATCCAGGCTATCTCTCCAAATGAGGTGGGGAGAGAATTGTTTTAAAAAATTTGATATCTAGCACACAATAGAATCATATTCCCTTACTAAATATCTTTTTCTTCTGGTGGAACTTTTTACTTACATAACTATTTTAAAGAATCTTATGCTAAAAAATAATGGCCTTTTTATAATGACTGTCAATACCTTAACAGTAATTAATCTGGCTTCTGAAGCCAGGGAAGGCAGACTAACTCAGGAGCCTGACTCCCCCCCTCCCCCCGGCATCTAGCCCTTGAGCCTGTACTTGTCTCAATTCTGCTGACCCCATTCCCAATGCAAGAATGACTCACATGGACCAGGCCCAGAAGGATGGAAAGCGATTCTCAGAGAGTATAATAACCCAAGTGAGGAAGTGCATGTGGGTGTATTTCTATGCAACTGAAAACAATCGATCATCTGAAGGCAGGTAGGTGGAGGGTGAGGAGGTACAGCTAGAGCGTGTATGGAAGCCAGTCTCTGAAGCCAGCCTAGTATGAGTCATGCTAAGGAGCTTAGACCCTACTGTCAAAGATATGCTGTCACTAAGCGGTTTACTGTACGAGAATGACACGCTTTTATTTGTACTTTTGAGAGTTTACCCAGCTGCTGCATAAAGGATAAATTGGAGAGGGAGGTAACTAAAGACAGGAAGAGGGGCTCCAACGCTGTTAAGAGATAATGGCCTGAATCAAAAATGTGAGCTGGGATTTGAGGCCAGGCCTGCCTAGCTCCAAAGATCAAATGTTATTTCTCTGTCCAACACACTGTCTAAAGAAATGAACAATGAATCTCCTGTGTACAGCTTTTCCCACAGTAAAAACCACAAATATTACCAGCAGATATGTGTCTTCATCTACACTGAGACAAAAACGCTACCTCCTAATAAAGCCTACGGATTCATAGAGGCGATGCCATTTTAAGGATGAAACCCCAAAATATAGGCTGTTTACCTTTCTGCTTTGGTTATTTTTTGTTCAGAATTCTTGCTTCCAACATCTTTGGGAAACAGGAAATTTGCATCTTTCCTTGTTCTTTAAATATTTATTAGTAGTATAAATTACCCAGTAGACTTCTCACTTTGAATATTCAAACATTTCCAAAACTATATCATCTATGAATTTCCATTTTCTAAAAAAGGACTGGAATAGGAGTAATACAAGCATTGTAATTCCTACCTTTCATCCCAGGAGGATCCAGCTGGCAATTCAATTGTCAAGAATGTCTCAGAGTCAGTGTGAAGAGCCTATCACAGGCTTCTAATACAAAGAGCATAGTCTCCTCATGTTGTTTCTCCAGTAGCTGCCCACAAATAGATGAACAGACAGAGGGCAGAGGACTATTGTAGTATTCCAGCTAGATTCCTCTGTGACATTCCTGGTACCAGGCTGCATGCCTGTCTTTCCCCTCTTTCTCCTATAAGAAACATACAGAATAGCAAAGCTGGGAAATTTGCTCAATGGGAATATTTTTAGGGAAAAGGTTAAAAATAAATCATGTAGTGACCCTTTAATTGTTTAGCCATATTGGAAGGCATGTAGTGCTTGAACTGGAGCCTTGTGCTTGCTAGGGAAGCACTCTATCACTGACCTACGCCCCTCCTTTAGTTTTTAAAAACAGTGTTATTAAGATACAATTCATGTGCCCTACCAGCAACCCACTGAAAATGTGAAATCAGCCAGCAATGGTGGTGCATACCTCTAGTTCCAGCATTCAGGAGGCTAAGATAAGAGAATTGTGAAGCTAGCTTGGATTACATAGCAAGTTCAAGGCTAGCCTAGGCTATATAATGAAATCCTATATTGGGGTTGAGAAGAGAGAGAAACAAAGAATTTTACACACAAAGTTTTGCAACCATTACCACTACCTAATTTCAGTACATTATCCCGTGAAAGAAATTCCAACTCTTCTAGCGGTTAAGCTCCTGCCATCCAACTTGTCTACTTTCTGCCTCTCCAGACTTGTCTATTCTGGACATTTCCTATAAATGGAGCCTCACAGTGTTCTTTTACTGCTGGTCACTTTCACTTAACATGTTATGGGGGGTGGTTATCCATGTCCTGTAGTGATAGGGGGGTGCAGGCCTGCTTTTCGTCCCGCCCAGCTCCCACACGGCTAGCTTTACACCCGAA
>LOJH01033387.1:0-16294 GCA_001685095.1 Ellobius talpinus | reverse complement strand
TATGTGTCTGCCCACATGTCTCCCACCCACGCGCCCGCCGCCACCACTGCCGCCTTGGGATTTACTGCTGCCTGCCCACTACTCGCAAGCGGAACCGGCCAGCCCACCGCGGCTGCTCAGACATTTTTTAAAAAATCATAAAAACTTTATTTTCACACCTGCTTGAAATCACTTTAAAAAACACACACAGGCATAAACAAGACTAATTTTACCGCCTGCGATACCTTTGCACACGTAAGATGTTTCTCCTAATCTAGATCTACAATTTTGAAAGAATGGATAAAGTGTTCCTTTTTACTTCAAGGATGTGTTTGTGTTGAGTATGGGCATTCAGTTCCCCAGGAGCAGCCTCAGCCACCCAAGAGGCAGCCAACATTCCCTTGACTGCTGTTCCTTGCAGGGCCTAAATGACAAGGATGCCAGCTCTGCATTTGGGACTCAGAGTAGGCAATTCTTTGGGATCGCTGGCAACCTCCTGGCATTCTCCCTTTGAGCCCTTGATGTGCTGTGAAGAAGAAATGCAGGGAGCAATTGCTTTGGACTCATTATGAGATCCACCCTCATGTCTACCACTTCTCTGCTGGCTAGGCTTAGTCTCCTAACCTCCTAGTCAGCTTTCTTAGCTGCAAGTGGTTACTGCACCCCACGGCCTTGATTTCAGGGTCTTTAGCTTTATTGGTAACACGCTAAGAAGTTATGCTGGGGAGCAGTGTGAATGCTGTCTGTGCGTCTCCAGTCCCATTTCCCCTTTCTTCCTTCCTTCCAAGAGAATTCATTTTTGTGTGGAATCCACTCCCCATCCCCTCCCCCTTCCTTAAGGAGAAGCTGAAGCTATTTCCACTCTAAAAGGGGTGAACATGCCTTCCCACCCTCCCCCAGCCTCTACTCTTTGGGTTTGGAATGAGCCTGTGAAGCAATTCAAATCAACAGCTAAAGGTGAGGTTTGCTGTGGAATGAGTTCAGAACAGCCCTTGCTTGTTTCCTGTGCCATGGCTGTTCACAGAGCTGAGGCACCCCACCACCAGGCTGAGGAGCATGAAACCTCACCTCAGGAGATGGGCTGGAGCTACCAAATGGTACAGACCTTTAAACCAGTTAGTTCAGATTTTTGTTCTTTATGAGTGTTTTTCAAGTATTATTATTTAATGTAGTTTATCTAAGTATTTCTTGCCTTTAAAAAAAAGGCAACCTAAGAGTTAAGGTATGGGGTCCAGGCCACACAGCTATAACAAGCAGCACAGGGTTCCAGAAAAAGCCTTAAGCTAGTGCCACCCAGAGATGGCCAGCCTCTAAAAGGAGGTACCTGACAGCCCAACCATCAGATAAGATCACCAGCTGTCCCTGAGCCCAGGACCCACCTATTCCCCTTTAGCCAAAACTGCAAGACAAATGTCAGCCAATTAGGGTCCTGAATCCTGGAAATCCCCCACCCCAATCTCCACTATGATTAAAAGCCCTACCTCGACTGGGCTTGGGGCTCTCTGCTCTCAACTGCTGTGTCAGACAGTTGGAAAGTCAAACCTTAAGTTTGAGTAAAGAAGACTCTTTGTTTTTACATACAGGATTTAGTCTCCTAGTTGGTTTTTGAGGGACTCCGTTGTTACACAAAATCCTTAAGAAGAGCCTCTCCGCCGGGGCAAAATAACTCCAACTAGACCAGATTAGACCAAATTAAAAATGTCCACATTTAAATAAATGCAGCGCTCTCGGGTGACTGGGAGCATGGCAGGGGGAAGAAGGGGAGAGGAGAGGAGGCCACTCGAACCAGGGAGACCATGTGTCCCTTTTTCTGGCAGGAGCCTAAATAGCCTGTGAGAGTGGTACTGACCCTCCCTGAGGAGGGGTCAGCACTTGGCAGGCTGGGAGTTGAAGTCCAGAGGTGGAGTCCAGCCCAAGGCAACCCCCAGGGGGAGGGGGCCTGAGATGGAGCTTTCTGCTCCACTGGCACTCACTTGGCGCCCCAAGGATGACTGCCAGGGGCTGGGGTGATGCCCCCAACTTAATATTACACCTGTGATCTGGGCATAACAAAGGAATGATTTGCTATACCCAGAACCCTCTTGTTTCTGGTAAAGCTACCTAGGGAAGCATGCAGCAGTGCGAAGCAACCGCCCCTTCCTCCCCAGCCCAGCCCTGATGACTAAGGAGTGAGGAGGAAAGATCAGAATTTCATGTGTGGCTGATTACCAGCCATTCATCTTTTTTTTTTCCTTCTTGATGAGTCAAAAAATCCAGTACTGTTTTAGTAACTAATGGAACCACTCTCAGGCCTATCAGAGGTCCTTCTTTGTGCCCTGGGCAGCAGTCAAATGCAGGAAGTCACAGAAAGTGAAAGCACAGAATAAGAGTGGAGTGTCCAGCCACAACCGGGACTTCCATACCCATTACCACACTTCCTTGTCCGGGGCTCAGGTACCATGGGGGGCACGTCTGGGAGGACAAGAGGAAAGGTCATCTTCTGAACATGACCTGACCACTGCACTCATGGACTCTGACTGCACAAAATCAAACCAGTCAGCATTCCCGCACGGAGCAGGAAGGGGCTCATGAGCTTCCACACCCAGCTGATGGCTTATGGGTAAGGGAGAATCAGTTTTCTTCAAGGGTGTGGCCCCTGCTAGGTCCACCACACTCTAGCAAGCCCCACTGCCCCATATGCATGAGTGTGCAGGCAGCAGAAACAGGGTACTGGGATACACTCATTGTCAGGGGAAAAAAAAGGCGTGAATTTAGGAAAAGGTGAAGAGACAGGTCTGGAAAGAGCTGCGGGGTGGTTGGAGTGACTATGATTAAATTGCATTGTATGCATACATGAAAATCTTAAGGACTGATAAAAACATTACATTTTTTTAAAAAGAAGGAGAAGGAGGAGGGAATCTGCCTTTGGGCATACCATTATTTTAAGAGTTAATCCAGGAGGAAGCTGGGCAGTGGTGACACACGCCTTTAATCCCAGTACACAGGAGGCAGGTGGATCTCTGTGAGGTCGAGGCCAGCCTGGTCTAAGAAGTGAGTTCCGGGCAGCCAAGATTATTACACAGAGAAACCCTATCTTAAAAAAAAACTGGTTAAAAGCATCACCTCAGCTCCCTGGCACCCCTTTATACAAAGAGTCTGGATTTGAAAGATCCCCAGTTCATTAGCACTATAAATTAAGCTATAGCTAGCCTAGCCCGCCTGGCGCACACACAGAATGTCTGTGGGTGGCCAGCTGGAATAGAAGCTGAAATAAAAGAATAGGCCAACAGGAAGAAGGAATGGAAAGCCCCTGAGAGCTGAGAGCATTGAGAACTGTGAGCATTCTAGCGGAACTCCAGAATGATGAATGAACTTTATCTTGATTTTATGGTTAAGGAAAAGAACTAGGGACAAAGTTTGCCCTAGCATAACCCATCATGGAAAGAATGGAGGAGCGCTGCTTACCGGCTTGTTTCTCGTGATTTGCTCAGCCTGCTAGGACTACAGCCGAGGGGTGACATGACCCACTTAAGAAAATGTCCTACAGGCTTGCCTACAGCCCCATCTTAGGCATTTTCTCAAAGGAGGTTCCTTCTTCTCAGATGACTTTAGCCTGTGCCAAATTCATGTAAAACTAGCCAGCACATTGGTTAAGAGCACTTGTTGCACTTCCAGAGGATCCAGGTTTCATTCCCAGCACCCACACAGTGACTCACAACCATTGTAATTCCAGTTCCTGGGGATCCGACAACTCTATTGACCTTTGTGGGCACCAAACACACACATGGTCCCCGTACACACGAGGCAGGCAAAATACCCATATACATGAAATGAATCTAAAAAATCACTTTTAAAAAGTGTTCACCCAGTTGGGCAGGTAAGTTATTTGGCCAAGATGCCAGCCCCGAGGAAGCTAGGCTCTTCAGGTCATGCTAAAGAGATGTAGAAATAAAGATCTCTTTCATGAGATAATGTATGAGTTTTCTGAATCACTCAGAAGAGCTCAGCTTTTCTTCTCTCCTGTCTCTGTTCTAAGTATGCTCTCCCGCACACTGAGGCTTTGCTCCTTCTCTGACTTTCCCCTTCCTGCCATGTAGCTGCTTGTCTGCCTCCCGCTGCCTTAGCTCACAGGGCATGTGTTAGGTTTCCATCACCCAGCGCTTTGGCAAAATGTCTAGCCACCCCAAACACGGGCACTTCCAGGTTCCAGGGCTGCACATGCGCCATCAAGCACTCAGACAATCTACATACCCACCAGGGGCCTCGAGCTCTAGGTGATGTACGTGCTGCATGGTCACATGATCTATGCATGATGCAGTTACAGCTCCGTAAGCCCCTGTGCGCATTGCAGGGAAGTTTTGTATCATAATCTCATATGCCAATCACCTGGTTTTAGTTTTGAGATGAGCAGACTGAGTCTATGTACGGGAACCTGTAGTTGATTTTTTTCTCTTTTGCTCTTTGGGGGCCCACCACCCTGCTTCCAAATACACAAGGAGACTTTTTCTTACTTATGAATGCCCGGCCTTAGCTTGACTTTTTTCTAGCCAGTTTTCCTTAACTTAAATTAGCCCGTCTACCTTTTGCCTCTGAGCTTTTTACCTTTCTCTATTTCTGAGTATCTTTTCTTTCCTTCTTATGTCTGGCTGTATGGCCGTGTGGCTGGCCACTGATGTCCTCCCTCCTCCTTCTCTCGCTCCTCCATCTTTCTTCCCAGATTTATCGTATTTATTCTCTCTCCCTGCCAGCCTCGCTTATCCTTTCTCTTGCCTACCTATTGGCCATTCAGCTTTTTATTAGAACAATCAGGTGTTTTAGACAGGCAAATTAACACAGAGTTAAACAAATGCAACTAAAAAGAATATAGCACATCTTTGCATCATTAAACAAACGTTCTACAGCATAAACAGATGTAACACCTCTCCAGCTAATATTCCTAATATTCCTAATATTCCACGACAGTGACCAGATGATACCTTTGGGACAGCCTACCTCAGCACCAAGGGCTGGAAAAGGAGAGAAGTAAAATCTGTCTTCTCTATTGGAGTCTCCAACAAAGGCATTCCCTATCTAGAAGGCTTTAGATTGTTTCCTATGGTATGGTTGTGTTTGGGACTGCTCCCTTCCCTGAACTCAATAGCAACGATAAAACATTTAACTGTTTGGAAACACCCAAAAAGACCTCAGATATGGGGCCTCTAATTTACATGGGAGTCAGAAACCACAGTAGAGCCCAGAGTCATGGGTGGTAGCTTAAGATTTCATGTCCAAACTGAACCTGAATCCCAGAAATTGTGGCAAGAGAAACAGTCTAAATGTGAGGTGGAGCCTGTTGGGAAGCAGCCAGTGCCCCTGACCTTAGCTGAATTTCACATCCTCCAAGTCAAGGACATTATTGTTATTATTCAGTCAGTTCTGGACCTACCGTGCAAAGTTGCTGTGAGGATGAAAATTGCTTTTATTAAGTTGTTATCTGTAAGCTTGGCACACAGTCAGCACTTAGTAAGAGGGTGGGTGTCAGTGCAGCAAACCGTGAGGAGGTGAGGAAATACTCTGAGGGACTTTTGGGGCAAAGTTAATGATCCTCTGTAGTCAGACTGGTGGAGAGACAGAGAGCATTCCCCAGAAAGCACAGCCACAGACCCAAACCTTCCTGCATCTGGTAACATGTTAACTCACCTGAAGCCTCCAGCAGCATACCTAAAGGGCAGCTGTGGCTAGGAAGGCAGCCGTGGGACCTCTCCTGTCTCTGAGGTGCCTTAGTGCAGCTGAGCCTGCGGAGTCCAGAGTGGTTCTGCAGAGAGCTGGATAGACTTTGTAAGGTTTTCTTGCCACAAAGCATTCCTGTCACTGCTTAGAGCCTGTCTGTGCTCGCTAATTTACTGGGATTCCTGAGATATAGCCTGACAGTTACACATAAGTATTCACAGTGGCTCTTTTCTGTTAAGGGCCCTTTCCCTAACCACACTCCGGTGGACCAGCTGTTCTCATTTGGCACCCTTATATACCTCTATTGTACCGTCCCACATACTTGAAAATATTTGTGTCCATTTTCCATGCTTGTATGCCCCACTTCCCTATGAATTCCTAAGGATGGGATTATGTATGAGAATCTGTGTGTCTGGTCCGGGTAGGTGATTAATTGACTACATGAGCTCAAGGGTAGACAGAAAAGGACCTGTGTGCATCTGCTCATTTGTGGGGCTCTAAGGCAAGAATGAATGCATTTTTCTTGCTGTTCTTAAGAGACTGTAGACATGGTGGAAAATGATTTTAAAAGAACAATGATACGGCTGGACAGATGGCTTGCAGGGTAAGAGCACTGATGTGATTAAGGACCCAGGTTTGATTCCCAGCATCCACAGCTTCAACTAAAGTCTGTAACTTCAGTTTTATAGATCCCACACCTACTTCTGGCTTCCATAGGCACCAGACATGGATGTTGCATATAAATATACATGTAAGCAAAGTATCTATACACATAAAAACTAAATTTAAATTTAAAAAACAAACCACTCACTTATGATAGTCAGGGCAGAGATTATCACGTGAACTTAGCTGGGAGGCATTCTACTAGGAAAGAGGTGTTTGTTCTGGGGTACTTCCCAGAAGAGCTACATCATCTGGATTTGGGACTCATTGGACTAGCGGAAGTTAACTGCAAAGGGAGTGGGAATGTGCGGCACTCTGAGCTTGGGGCGGGAGAGGCAGTGCACACAGTGAAGATGCATGTGGCAGAGCACAGAAATGGCTCAGAGCCCAGGGAGCTGGGAGAAAGCAGAAATGGGGGCCGGGCAGGAGGAATGACAGAACACAGGGAGGGCCAGTCATACACAGTGTCTCCACAGGGAATCTGAAAAAGCCCAGAAGGCTTCGAAAGCACATGGCAGAGCCGGCATTTCTAGACTGTCAAGCAGCACCACAGAGCTGGCTGGGAGACCATGTGAGGAGGTGAAGGGAGGAGACAGGGGACAGGGCCCCCAAGTAGAGTCAGGTGTTCAAACCCAGGTGAGACCTGGGAGGCAGACCTGGGACAGTTTCGCTGTTTCGTGTAAGCAAAAGTAGAGGGCAGGAAAGAAGCCTCCACCTTCCTGTCCTTGTCACAGAAGGAAGACAGTATATAGAGGGAGGGAAGCAGGTATAGAGGAAAGCTGGGTGTAGTAAGATTTTTTTTGACTGCCAGCTCACAAAAAAATGGCATAGAGACTTATTATTAACTATGAGAGCTTGGCCATAGCTTAGGCTTCTGTCTAGCTAGTTCTTATAACTTAAATTAACCCATACTTTAAAATCTATGTTTTTCCATGAGGCCATCCTGCTTCCTCCTGATCTGCTCTCTCTGCCCAGAAGTTCCGCCTATACTCTCTTGCCTATATTGGCCATTCAGCTTTTTATCACACTGATCACAGCAATCCATCGTCACAGTGTACACATATTCCACAACCCCTGGCAGCTTGAACACTAATCCAGGGAGGCTGAGAGGCTGAAGGAGGCTTCAGATGGGGCGTCTCAGTAGCTGCATTCCTGAGGCTTGGAAGAGAAGTCCAGGCAAGGAAACCAAATGCAACATTCATCATCAGTGACAGCCGGAATGGCATGTGGAGAAGACCCTGCCCCAGGATGCCACATGCACAGGTAATGTTCTCAAGAAAGGAGCTAAGCCAGAACACACAGATGTGCCAGAACAAAAAGCAGACAATGCTGCCACTAGCACTGGGAAGCAGAGGGCTTCTAGAGGGGTCAAAATAGCATCCTTCCAAGCAAGAATGGAGAAAAGCCTGAAAAGTGTTCATTCGTGGTCAAACTCTTCAACCATCAAATGGGGCCACAATTGCCACACTGCCACATGTCACACAGAGCATGAGCTTGTTGTCAGTGCTCTGCACAGGAACCTCTCCTCCCCCAACGGTGCGTGCACTCCCCACTTGTCCTGAAGAGCCCTTATCTGCTCCTATGCACATACTACCCTCTCTGGGCCTCCAGCTCTTGAGGACAGGCGTCACTGTAGGGCCCCACCAGCTCCCCACTGAAACACGTGGTTTCTACAGGTCTGCACTGGTCCGTAGTGCCAACGCTGTGGGCCTGCACACCTACGCAGCACAGGAGCCTGTGGGAACATTTCCCCCTCACGGAGCCCAAGCCCCAGGTTTGCTGAGACACAGACTTGAGTACATATGGTAGCCTCTGACTCAGTGACTGTCAAGTTAGAGGTACAGACTGATAGGAAAAGATCCCCATCTGGCAGGAGTTTGGAATTAGGGGTAGCATGGGACTCCACATCCCAGAAGACTCTGCAGACAGATTTCTTCGGAGGTTTCATGGTTCTGCACATGCTAACTTCACACTTAGACTTCTGGGTTAGGCTGGTCTGAACACCAGGTCCAGGATGAGTAAGCAAATGGAGGCGTTTGGGCAGAAGGTGGTAAGGAGAGTCAGACTGCCAGGCAATTTGGAAACACAAGGCAAGGAAAACACAGGTGGCAGCTACCGGCAAAGGTCAGAGGGTGAACCTGCAAGAGATGGAAGGTCACCATGGTTCTCAGCCATGGTCTGAGAGAGACCAGACCAGTCAGATTCTTAGGAAAGGGGGCTGCAGGAAGGGAAAGACAGACAGTGTTGAGAAGACAAAGACTCTAAAACCAGCCTGCACCATGTGCTGATGCCCAAACGTCATGTAAACAGACAGAGCCCTGCAGACATCTGGGCCTCAAGAGGCCTCTGGGATGGGCCAGCATCTGGAGGCTAAGGGGAAGGAAAAGAAGGGCAGGGTACCCACTTTACCTGGAGGCTCACTCTGACTTTACCTGGAGGCTCACTCTGGAGTGTGAGAAGCTACTGGCTGGGAGGTCTCCAGCTCAGTCATGCAGCCCTGCCACACTTGTCTGGTGGGACAGGGCTTTCTCTGAACCACTTCAGTGGCCCTGAATCTGGCCATTTGACCGCTATTTTGCCATTTGATTTTGGTAACAATGAGAGTGACAAAGAAAGCGGCCTCCAGCAGTCAATCTTCCTCTCTCTTGTCACAGTGTGTGCCTGAGCCACCAGCATGGTTCTAGTGTGAACCTTGGAAAGGTGATCTAGGCCATAGGAGTTTTCTCTTTGAACTGCTTATCTAACCTGGCCCTGCCTCCTGTAGCTCACTGGCTCACTGTGGAAACAAGTCAGGCAGGAAAGGATCCCCATTCTGTGTGGAGCTTGAAGTCAGGGGTTCTGTGGAAATTGCTTTCTTACCTAATTGCTGTTCAAAGGTCACCAATGCTAAGGCTGTTGGGGTGAGACAGGTGTATCTAAGGCTTAGCGTGCCAGGTAGGTCCTGTGCAGAGTGCAGTCACAATCTACACTGTTGAAAGGGGCATAGCGTTCGGTATGGCCTCAGTACTGGGCACACACTTGGCAGACACAGAAGTCCAGGTAGCTTTGCTGCCATGTTTTTACATGTCAAGATCCAGTTCCACTAACCACACAACACTCACCTTCTAGGCTAAACAAAGCAACCTCCAGGGACCCAATCACCTTTCCACCCCACTTCCTATGAAGTGCCACAGCATTCCTGAATGGTTGTGTTTATGTTTTTAAAAACAATCATGTCTCCAAAAGAGAAAAAAAAGAATTTGCTCTAAGAGGTCCGGGCCTCCTCCCAGAGGCTGGTCAGTGCAGTCTCTGCTACCCTCGAGGGTCATTTAGGTTCGCTCCCTGCTATTGGACAGGCATTCCCAAAGGCGGAGAGCACAAAGACTGCCTGGCCTACGCTATTATGGATTAAACATCGAGTGTGCATTCCTAGGCTTGCTAACTGGTGAATCATACTGCAATGAATTGACTTCGAGGCTGGCCCTTTAAAACTGAATCATTCTGCTTGCTAACTCCTCCTCCAAGGAGGTTCCTTTTTAAATGAAAGCTGTAGCTAAGCCACGTTTTACACCCGACTGTGATCTTCTACTGAGCAGTCCTCCTGGGGAAGCTGCAGCCTGCCGGCATGGCTCAGGAATTTGTTAACGGCAAGATCCAGCCTGGAAAGGTGGTCGTGTTCATCAAGCCCACCTGCCCCTACTGCCAGAAGACCCAGGAAATCCTCAGGCAACTGCCTTTCAAACAAGGGCTTCTGGAATTTGTGGATATCACAGCCACCAACAACACCAATGAGATTCAAGATTATTTACAGCAGCTCACCGGAGCGAGAACAGTGAGTGTGTTCAAATGCTAAGAAAGGCTCAAGGGTTGCTGGTTCCTTTCAGAGTGCAGACATCCGTGCCTTTTCTAGGTTGCCACTGCCAGGACGCTGTCCTTCCCAGCATCTAGAGGGCTTTGCAGGGTGTGGGGGAGGAACCTGAGGACAGACACGGGTCAGACAGCAGCAGCAGGACAAGCACAGTGCTGCGCGCTGCCAGCTCGGTGGGCTCAGTAGCCAGCTGGAGGCAGTCGGCTGTGCATCTACAGGCTTTGTTTTAAGCACTATTTTGAGCTGACAGTTTTCATCTGACAAGGCAGGGGACAGATGAGAGGCTGGGTGTGACCTTCAGCTTTCTGTTGAGGAATGCCGGCAGCAAACACACTACTTCCCCGTTTGCACTCGTCTTGGTACGGTTTGTGAGCCTTCATTTTCTTTTCTCTAGGTGTTATCACCTGGTTTGCTCCTTCTTATCTAGCTCCACCCACTAGGAAAAGAAACCCTCTGCTCCACCATTTGCCCCTTGTGCTGCCTTAATTAGAGGCTATTTCAGGCCTGCTTTTACTCAGGCCCGGTTACCACATTAGCTTTTGGAAGTCTGCGAGTTTCTTGCCTTCCTCCGGGGCTTGTAGCACTTCAGAAGCCTGCTCTGCAAATACACTGTGTGGCTCCCTAAGAACCTCCTCTTCCCTTGTGCCCAGGCTTCTGCTGGGATGCCCAGTCTAGCAACCTCCGGTGCTGGCATGGTGAGCTTGTCTCACTGTTACTGGAGTGTTGGGGGATAAAGCCTAGGATCTGGCAGCCCCAATAAGCCAAGAACCTTGGCCACCTGCCTCCAATACCAATTAAAGGGACATGTGACAGTGAAAAGCAACTTATTCAGTGAGGTTTCACTGGGAAGATGAATACCTAAAGAGGTCATCCAATACTTCCCAAGTCCATAAAGTTCAGGGTGTGTGTGTGTGTGTATCCACATTTGTGAGACAGGCCAAGAGTTAACTTTGGGTGACTTTTTTGATCACTCTCAATAACCATTTTTTGAGACAGGATCCTTCACTGAATTTGTAGTTCACAGATTGGGCTGGTGGCCAGAAAGCCTTGAGGGTCCTCCTATCTCAGTCTCCCCAATATTGTGACTTGCACCCAGATTTTTCTGTAGATTGTGGGAGATAAAACTAAGGTCCTCGCTCTCATGGGCAAGCAGTTCACCACCTGAGCCCTCTCCCCAGCCTAAGGCTTAGCTTCATATAGCAGGTAGGAGGTGTATAGGCCAGATTAAGGTGAGATCCCCACCCACTATTGACTCATATTGGTTATCTCAGGTACAGTTGGTCTCATAAGGACCTCAGAACTGTGAAATCTCTCCCTGTGAGGCAAGTTCCTGCACTCGCTGGCATCAGGACTTCAGTCTTTTGCAGCCCAGGTTTTCTGGGGAAACTAGTTTTGAGGCCCAGTGTTTAGATAGTGAAAGGGAAAGACACGGAGTCTCCCCTGATGGCCATCACACCAATTCACTTGCATCCCTTCCAGGGGCACATCGTAGGGCAGTGTTGGCAGAAACACATTTACTACTTGAGATTTAGTGTGACTTAGAGGGTTTTCTCTGTGACCTAGGTATAAAGCCTTGGAAATTGTCTCATTCAAAAATCTGTATTCAAAAATCTGCAGACCAAGAGTATGCTATTTTATAGCTATGGGATGAAGTCTTGGAGCAGAGACACAAATAGTGGAAAGAACAGAGAAGCGGGAACACTCCTACAGGCCGTGCAGAAACCTCGCTGGCCAATGGAGTCACCTGGGGACTTTTCAGACAGTACCGCACTCACACCACTCTCCTATTTGGCCTTCCAAGAGCAGAGGTGGGAGCCAGCCATCAGTAACAGTGGGAAAGATCTGCAGGGGGTTCCAGCTACCGCAGGATTAGCGAGGATGCTGCCTTTGCAGAGCAGCAACTGTTCTGGAGGAAAACAATCTTCATCTTCCATCTTAGCAGATGTTTGCACTGATTTGTAAAGCAACACTTTTGTGGTAGCCTTTTAAGGTTAAAATTTCTAAAGGGATGTGTGTGTGTGTGTGTGTGCACGAGCACGCCCGTGCATGTGGTAAATTAATGTGTGTATATGTGGGTGTGTGGCGACTAGAAGTTGACCTCAGGATGTTTTTCTCTCCACATTAGTTTTTTTGAGGCAGGGTCTTTCACTGAACCAGCACCTTTGCCATTTTGGTTAGGCTGCCAAGCCTGTGAGCCCGTGGGATCCACCCATCTCCCAGTATTGTGCACTGTCATGCCTGATTTTTACATGGCTTCTCAGGATCTGAACTCAGGGCCCTCATGCTGAACATTGAGCCATATCCGTGATCCTGTATATATACTCCCCCCAAATAGGTTTTTTAGTCCAAATCCAAATATATCCTTTTGAGGGAAGCACAAAAGCTTCTAACTCACTGCTTCCTGATCCTGTTGGGATGTGTTTACCTTCTAGGGCAGTGAGAACTTGAGTGTGGTTAGCTATTCAGTGGCCCTGTGTGACCTATGGGGAGTGGTACACAGTAGGAGTTGAGCTGGACTTGACCACAGAAACAGTCTTTAGTCTAGCAAGATTGGCTTTCTATGGCTCCTACCCTGGGGCTTTTGTCTGCTACTTCTCCAGAGCTCCGCCTTTCTCCGTGAGCTTTTGATGGAACTTTCTGCAAATTGCCTTCATTTTTGTGTGAGGAGGCTTAGTTTTTCTTCTTGGTCATAGGATGATTTTTCTGGATAGAAAACATATTTTTCAGCATCTATAATGTGCCAGACATTTCTGCACAGTGGAAATACAGCCATGAAAAAATTCCTACTTTGTAAAATGTGCACTTTTGTGTGGGAGACAAACAATACAATGAATTGTGTATTTGGGAGGTGGCAAGAAAATTAGGAAAGGGGAGACGGGGTGTATGCAGCAGGCTGCTTTTCAAATGGAACCATAAGGGCCTCACCAAGATGAAGGAAAAAGACAAAAAATAAGGTCCAGCCTTTAGTACGCTCGAGTGACTGGTGTCCCATGGAGCTAGGAGGCGGGCATGACAAGAACACTAATGGTTAGAGTAAGAAGGGCCTCATCCGAGGCCTGGAGAAGGCCTCTGATCTCCATACACCAGCTTGTGCTGCACGTGTGCAGGCTGCTATTGGAATGTGGCTCCTGGAAGGGCCATTCTGGTCACTGAGGTCATCAGTGCAAAAACTGCTTTCCCCTCAAAGGAGCTGGCTTATCCTAGAGTCAAGTGAATGAGTGTGGCCTGAGAGGATGGAGCTGGGTTACCTCCATGTTCCAATGCAGAAGCAGAAAAAAGAGAGCCAAATAAGGCAAATTTTAAAAACCTTAGGAGGAACATCAAAGAAGTGAGTTAAAGTTGTGCAGATAGGCCTTGGATGCTGTGAGATAGCATTCTTACCCTCTGACAGGTAGCAGAATGGTTTCATTAAGTTACTACATTCCAAAGATGTTTATATGTTCATTGGGTGTGACACTGAGGTGTAGTCCGAAAGAAAATGCCTCCCCAAAAGGAGCTGCATTTTCAGGAGGTGTAGCTTTGCCAGAGTAGGTGTGGCCTTGTTAGAGGAAGTGTGTCAATGTGGGGGTGGGCTTTGAGGTCTCCTCAAGTTTCACTCAAGTGTCCACTTCCTGTTGCCTGCAAGATGTAGCAGTTTCCACTCTAGCACCATGTCTGGCTGCACACCATGCTCCCACCATGATGACAACAAATGAACCTCTGAGCCAGCCACTCCAGTTAAATGTTTTCCTTAGAAGAGTTGGCATGGTCATAGTATCTCCTCACAGCAATAAAAAAAACCCAGTTAAGACAGCAAGGTAGGCTAAAGGTCATTCAAGATTGCAAAATAGGCCCTGAAACACCCACAGTCCACAGGCTTCACCGTCAGCGAAGCTCTAATCAGTCCATCAGCCTCTGCACATGCAGCTACTTTTACAGAAACAAGAGACAGCAGGAGGGACAGGGTCTGGGCTGAAACTGAGAGACAGTCTGAGACCACACAGAATTCAGGTGGGAATGGCAGTCAGAAGAAGGTGCTCACAGTAGGAAACCTGGCCAACAATGGTCAGAACTGGAGAAGTGGGTGCTGGGAAGATGTCTCCGTGGATAAAGCATTTACTTCCCAAGCATACACGAGAACGGCAGCCTGCTTGTAAACCCTGCTCTGGGAGCAAGGACCCTTCCTCGTTTTAATATTTAAAAAAAAGGTAGACTAATCAAGGAAGACACTCACTGTCAGCTTTTGGCCTCTGTACACACAGGAAGTGAACCCTAGAGTTGCGGAGAATGCTGGGGAGACCCATTCCAGGAAAACTCAGAGCTTGGTTTTAGGGTGAAGGTTCTTCCTCCTCTAGCAGTAGCTGAGTCAACTTCCTCCTAGGAGAGGGGTGGGCCAGAGGTTTGAGTGACAAATGTTTTTCTTCCTCCTCCTCACCCGACTGGGGGGGTGGGGAGAGGGTGGAAGACAAGGTTCCTTCTGGCTTCTTGCCAGAGTGTACAAAAAACCTATCCTAGGGAACAGCCAGGATAGGTGTTTCAGGGCCTGTCTCAGGCAGGCAACTCTGTGGGGCTGGGAAGTGGACAGCGGAGTGTGTGGTGGGGGTGGGGGACTCAGAAACCCTGGGAGAAATTGGGGTGTTCTGTGTAGACCAGGGATTGAAAGGTGACCAGTACCTGGGAAATGTTTAGAAATTCAGACTCCTGGAGCTTAGCTCATTTTGTCTGAATCTCAAAATTGGGGGTTGAAAGAAGAACTCTGCCTCTCATTTAACCAGACCTTCCAGGATTCTGAGTCCCAGTCAAGGAGAGAACGGATGTTTGCTCTTCATGATATTCTTACCACCGGAATTAGCCCAAGCCTCCAGCGTAACATTTTTACCTCACAAGCATGGGGGCACAGCTTAGAGTAAACCCCAGAACCGCATAGGAAACCCAGTTTGTGCCCCCAGCACAGGGGACACAGGAGCAGGAGATCTGCCTCAGTTTTTAAAAACAGAGTGACCCAGGAAGACACCCTGTGTCACCCTTTGGCTTCTACACACACAGGAAGAACAATGGAGATGTAAAAAGCTATAGGAATATAGAAAATTGCTTGACTCTTTTGGAAAATACAGACATTCAAGAATAAATACAGTTTCCTTGTTTAAAGCTTGGATGAATTTTATCTGACAAGTCATCGTCCTCAACAGGACCACTGGGGTTCTGCTGTTATTGGTATCACCAAGCACCCCCAAGTGTGGGAAGATAGGGAAGGAAAAGTCCTCATACTAGGGGGCCTCCTTTGCTCTGAGCAATAGCCAGCATTCCATGCAATTTTAGGGTTCTTTCTTCATCTTTCTGCACTTTTCTCCTGTGGCTAGGGGAAGCAATATTGTGTCACTTCCTTCCCAGAGTCTCCCACACAGCCCCCTGCCTCCCCTAGCAGCCAGGCCCACCTGCCAGAGAGGGTTCTGTGCGTTTTCTAATTGTCAGGCAAAGACAGAGCTCACATAATTTGGATGGGACATAGGATTTTGGTTTAGTTATCAGCTTCCTAATTTTTAAATCCTGGTTCTCCCTGGGTCCCCTTTTCTATGACACAAACAACCAAGACAAAACACACGACTAGAGTTTATCCACAGTAGTCTCTGTGCATCCTTCTCCTGTTCCAAACAGCTCACTTAGACGTTCTATACTTTCTAAGGAAAATAGGATGTTTGGAAAAACATTCTCACTCTGTCATCCTTCCACCCTCACTCCATCAGGTATGATCCTGTGTGCCCCCCTGTCAAGTATGACCCTTGTGTGCCCCTCCCCCATCAGATATGATCCTTTTGTTCAAGGGCCTGTTTCTTCTTGATCACTGGGTACCTAAGCAGAGTCCTTTCTTTCTTGTCAGTCAGCCTTCATGTGAGGCTTGGAGATTATGGTGAGGACAGGTCCTCTCTCCTAGGGAGTCCCTTCACTTCTCTGATGAGTGTCTGAATAAGGTCCTATGAAGTGGGAATGACTTGAGAGGAATCTATTCCACAAGTACATTGACCACATCAGCTAGCCAGCAAGCCACAACAAATCAGTCAGTACCTTAGGACCCAGAGCTACAGTGTTCAGATAGTTTGCCCATGGACCCAGAGCTACAGCATTCAGATAGTTTACCCA
>LOJH01033386.1:7425-20504 GCA_001685095.1 Ellobius talpinus | reverse complement strand
GCCCTGGCAGTAGTTCTCAATGTCTGCCTACCAGCTTACTCTCAGAATTAAGGACTTAGAAATCAGACTTACACATGCTAAGAAGCTGGCTGGGGGTTAATACAGCAGAAGGGGGAAGACTCCACAGTGACTAATGAAAAACTACACAGGACCTAATCAGGTTTACAATGTGAAATTTTCAGGTTTTCACTAGGCTAAGTAGAGGTCATGCACCTAGGATGATTATCATTTAAAAGTCCAAGCAGGATACTGGCTAATCATCCGGACTGAGAGGCTGGTGCTGAGTTTGAGAAGTCTCCGAAGCAGAGTCGGGGTAAGGAAGGGAGAGCAGCACTTGCCATCAATGTAAGGGCAGCATGCTCATGAGAGAGAGAGGGACAGATGGAGGGAGGGAGGGAAGGAGGGAGGCAGGCACACGTGCAATGGGCTACCTGGTAAACAAACTGGGTAGGCCAAGGTCAAGGCGCCTGCCAGTCTAAACCCTGAACTTGACTAAGCATGCACGAACACAGCCCTGGAGTGAAGATGGGGCACTCTCTGAGGACCACGACAAGAGAAAATGCACGCTAGGTGGAGCCAAGTCTATTGCCAAGTCAGTATCGAAGGCCATTGGGGTGAGTGCAAAGGCTGTGGGAAGGGTTGGCCCTATATTTGCTAATTTAGTGGTATGCAGCTATAGTTCATTCCTTTTTACTACCACAATTTATATATCCGATATCATGTTATCTTAGAGTTACTTTACTATTGCTGTGATGAAACACCATGACCAAAAACAAGCTGGGGAGGACAGGGTTTATCTGGCTTATGCTTCCTTCACTGAAGGAAGTCAGGACAGGAACTCAAGCCGGGCAGGAACCTGGAGGCAGGAGCTGATGCAGAGACCATGGAGGAGTGCTGCTTACTGGCTTGCTCAACCTGAACCATCAGCCAAGGGGTGGCCCCACCCACGATGGGCTGGGTCCTCCATCACTAATTAAGAAAACACCCCACAGGCTTGCCTTACAGAGGCATTTTCTCAGCTGAGTCTCCCTCCTCTCTGATGGGTCTGGATTGTGTCAAGTTGACATAAAACTAACCAGGACACATGTCAAAGGGCGTGGCTATTTCTGAATTTTGCCGATAGGAGCAATGCCGCTGGAACATGGCCATATAAGGAAAGCATTTTTCTTTTGTGGATGCCTAGAGGTGAAATTGTTAGGTCACTAAACTATGAATGCAATTTGTAAGATAATTGCTAAATTACTTGTCAGAATAATTACACCAATTTGTACCTCTATGAGGACAATACAAGAGATCCAGTTAATGAAAATATTCTCCCACCCATGGTCTCCTCAGACTTTTCCACTTTTGTCGTCAAACATATGCACACAGCAGTGGGAATTATTTTGCTAAACAATTTTAAATGCAATGTGGAGATATCTACTAAAATTTTTAATGGAACTTCTCTTTAATTCAGGAATATTACTTTGTAAAAAATATTTTAATTACCTCTATCTGTTAATTTGTGTGTGTGCTCTCGTGCATGTGCCGTGGTGTGTGGGTGGGAGTCAGAAGACAGCTTGTAGGGCTCGGTTCTCTTCTTCCACCACACGGGGCCCAGGGATTGAACTCGGGTCATCAGGTTTGGCCGCAAGCGCTTTTACTCACTGAGCCGCTTCATCGGCCCCGAGGCATTACTTTTGAACATCTGTTCTATTAAAATAAATGTTAAAGTAAGTACAGAGAAGTGAATTTTAAGAACATCTATTATATTACCTTTTATTTTAATAAAAGTTGAAATAAGCTGGATACCCATCAGTAAGAAATTGGTTGACTAAATTATGGAAGCTCTATGTGCAGGTTAAAATGCAATCATTAGGAACACAATCGAGGTAGACGGGAGAAGCTTGCCGGATGATGTGAGGTGCAAAAGGTATGTTCTAGAAGAATGCGTGTGGTCTGATCCCCATCAGCGTCTCTGCACGGAGGAACAGGTGCTGCTGCAGCTCTCGTTTGTGCGCAAAAGGAAATGTGTGGGAAAAGATACCCCGGCCATTCACACTGGGTATCTCGGAAGAATGGGACCGGAGAGGTGGCAGGGAGCAGAAGGTGACCTTGCCAAGACTGTAGTAACTCCGGTCCCTGCAGCAGCCTCTTCTTGGTCTTCCGTCTGTGCCCACGCCACCACCTTCCTGCTTCCCTCGGTTCAGTCTTCATTTCTCCACAGAATGAGACCGAAACCCCTCATCCTGCCGTTCAGTCCTGCCAGGAGCTGGTGCGGTCAGCATCTCTACTCCCCTTCACACGTACTGAGCGTGGCAAGCTGTTACTCTTGACTCCTCCTCCTTGCTTGCAAGGCCCTCAGCCCTCCCTCTCCCTCATGCCCGAAATCTTGTTCTTCAGAATCTGGCCCAAGGCCTGAAGCTACTGTGGCTCTTCTGAGAAACAGGAGCTAAGTGCTTAGGCTTTGCAAAACAGGTGCAGGGGCCTCAGCAGGTAACTTCACCACGTTCCCTCTAGGGCACAGCCTAAAAATAACCCTGCCCTTCTTTGGTTCCTGGCTGTCTCCAGACTCAAAATTCCAGGGTAGGGACATCCAAAGACCTTGCTCTGCTCGGGAATCCAGATTTTTTTTTAAACACAAATCTCACTTCACCCACCCGAGTTCTCAATCAGCTGAGAGAAGACAAAGGAGGAAGACGTGGAGATAAAGACACCTGGGTTCGAGGCAGACCTTTTCCTGCAGAACTAGTCTTCAACTGCAGAACCTTCGAAGCAGAAACACTTGGGCTGGATCAGGGGCACAGGTCTCCTGGAGATCGGACAGTGGGGCCTCCAGCAGACAGCTCACCTAACAGGAAGTGAGAAGTGCTCACAAGGCCCAACCAGTGTTTACTTTCTGATAACCAGGTAAGCTCGCTCCTTAGTCCCCTGAGAGAAGAAGCCAGAAGCGGCACTCATCTTCACAAGGAAGGACGTGTGACCTTGCTCAGAAGGCTGGGCCCGTCACCAAAGCCAAATAGAGCAGGCAGGCCAGATCTTAAAAAGAAACTGGGACCAATACCTGTTGGGCAAGTTGGGCTTCCCCACCTCTGTAGGTCTCCCACTTGAACACATGTGGCTCAGGTAAGGCCCTTGGAGTCAGCCTCACTACTCACCTGAGCCCTTGCTTTGCTCTGCTGAGCATCTATCACCTCACCACTGTCTCCTGTTCCTATCCCAGCACAGTGAGTGAACAGAACAGAAACAGAGGCCCAGTAGAATAAACGACCCCAGGTGACAGAGACAGCAGAATCCCTACTCCCTGGGGCCGTCTCTGAGCTCGCTCTTCTAGCTCCTGTCTCCTGACCAAATCTGGAAAGACTGAGTTCAGCTTCCTCCCACTTGAGACGAGAGGCTGGGCCTCAACCTGTGTCCCTAACCCTGTGACCTTCTAGCCTCTGCCTACATCCCAGGCAGTGCCTCCGCAGGCCAACCTATGCTGACTTCCTCAAGTCAGTCCCTCAACAAGAACAGGGGAAGAGGCAGTGTGACCCACTGTATAGCAACCTATATTGGGGGGAAAGTCATAGATATATTTTTCCTCTCTAGGGTCTCTAAAAGTGCTCCTGCAGGCACCTGAGCTCAAACTGACTTTTTGCCCATTTATGAGCAGCTGTTATGAAATAGTAGGCAGCTGTGTAGAGTGGCGATTTTATAGCCCAAAAGATTTGGATTGTAGTCATTGATGACTAAGCAAAACCGGAAAAAAAAACATAGTAAGGCTGGAATGCAAACACGGAGCAACATAGGAGGGTAGGGAGGAAAATAACGGGTATGTTTTAAGGGCAGTGCCAACCGAGGCTCTAGACCAGTGGCTCTCAACCTTCCTAATGCTGCGACCTTTTAAGAGGTTCCTCATGTTTTGGTGATCCCCTCCCCAAACATGAAATTATTTTCACTACTACCTAATAACTGTGATTTTGCTAATGTTATGAATCATAATGTAAATATCTGATAGTCCGAGGTGGTCTTGGGGACCCCTGTGAAACGGTCAGTCGACTCCCTTGGGGGTTAGAGGTTCCCACCAGCTGGCGTCAGCTGTAGGTGGAGAACGTGGACAATTTGTTAGCTATTACTGAGTCAGTCACAGGGTTTATTTAGATTGCATTTATTTGTGTGTATGCACACATGAACATAAGCTTGTGTGTGTGTGGTGTGTTGTGTGTGTGATAGCACACATGTGGAAGTCAATAGAAAGCATGTTGGACTTGGTTCTCTTCTTCCACCGTGTGGGCCTGGGGTGGAGCTTAGGTTGTCAGGCTTGCAGCAAAACCTCTTAGCCCTCCCACTGGCCCTGTCAAAGTATTTTCATCGCTTATCTCCATGGGGTTTATTAACCATGACACTGTTCCTATCATACCCAAACATACTTATATCATGACCTGGAGCCAAGGGTCACACATAATACTGGGCAGACACCAGGACATTTCCCTTCCTGTGCTCTTAGCTTCCTTTCCAAATTCTCGTTCCAAAGGATAAGAGTTCTGACTCTTTTCAGGGTCTCGTTGTTCAGAAACACCACGGACTGGTCACAGTTCACCCAAGGGGGACAGGAGGCTCTAATGCTCCCACAGACCCTACCTGGACCTGCAGACAGAGGGTAAGTATCTAAGATGAAAAGTTTGGTGCAATAGAAGGACCCAGCCACACATCCAGTGACCTCCTAACAGGGAGGAGAACATCCCGGGGCTAAGAGAAGTCAACAGAGCACAGAGACCACTCTGGGAGCCAAAGGTTCCTGAATGGCTTTGGGATTCTTCCCACTTTCTGGTTCTCAGTTTCCAAGTATAATCTCTGGAGATAAAGACAATGTTTTACCACCACAAGTACCATTACCTGAACAGATGTCGCCTGGGCCTCTCAAGACCTGCCTGCTTGTGGCGTCACAAGACAAGCTCTGGTCATGATTACAGCCGTCCTGATAATTCTCCTCTGAAATGTTCAATGATGAGTTAATTCCCAAGCTCCTGTGCTTCTGCAGCGGGAGGCACCATTTAGTGAATTACTTCTTTCTCTAACCACTCGGTGCTCTGGGATAGCTCATTCAGTTCACAGAGGCAAGCAATTTACTCCTGTGAGTTCACCGCTTGCCTAGCCAGGCCTCCAAAGCTTTGGAAAATTACTCAACCCTCATTCCTGCCCCAGCACACTGAACAAAATCCTCCAAGGCTGTTTGGTTGATTGCTAGTTCCCTACTGAGCCTTTACGAAACACCTTCTGGGTACATACAGAGCCCAGCACGCGGCACCTGGCAAATATGAAAGACAGATGTGCCAAGCCTCCAGTGACTCGCAAATAAACTTAGGACAGAAAACAAGCCCCAGAGTGTGGTCAACGTACCTTCCTGGAGGCTCTGGGCCAGCTCTGCTAGTCTCTTAAAGGCGGAGCACTGGAATACTCATTTCTTGTAATCTTCCTCTTTTAGTGTTTTAAAAGGCTAGCCAAGATGTGACAAACAGTTCCAATGGGTGAAGAGCTGCCTGGCCCACCAAAGCCTGCACTACACATACACTATTTCTTGTGTACTGTTGTGAACATCTGTCCTCCTGCTCCTCTTTCCCTCTGTGCTACCCTCCTCTGCTGCCCCAAGCACTTCTTCCCTGAAGGCTTCCCTGACTCCCATTGCTAACATAGGCAGGCAAGAGCTTCAAGCCTCTGAGCTGTAGATAGAAGGGCATGGTGTCTTTCTGGTCTTTACTCTCAGTATGTAGGGAGTACAATCACCCTGTAGCTTTTGGAGCATCTAGATAAAGTTCAACCTTAATCGTTGATTCTACCTTCCTCTATAGAAATGCCCTGTCCAGGGTGACTCAGGAAGCCAAGAATGAAAGAGAGAGACACTAGGCCCAGAGGTCAAGCCTTTCTGCAACCAACCTGAAGAATTTTCTAGAGTGCATGTGAGATGGTTTTATTGGCATGTGTCTCCAACATTGCTTACGTGCCTGTGTGACGGGCCTTGGGTGAGGTACCAGCTACAGAATGATGAGAAAGGGCCTTCTGGGAGTTTGCAGTGGAGTAGGCGAGACAAGTGTGTAAACATAAGGGGCCAGGTTGTGTCCTCAGTTATACCAGATTAGAACTTGCCCAGGGCAACACAGGGAAGCATCAGAGAGGAGGTGACATTTGCATATGTCCTGGTGCCTTGGAAGGAGATGTGCGGAAGCCCATCCCATAGGACCAAGTGACATGCCTATATCATGATCAGAAAGGCGCTAAAGTCTGGTCTGGAGGCCTTGGTGCTGACAATGGAAGAACAGAGCAAATTGTGAAGCAGGTGCTAACAGGAGTCAAATACTGAACCATGACCTGTGCACTGCAATTCAAGTTTAGGGTACACTCCTCAAGCTTCTTCCAGGACCGCCAAGCTTCCCTCAACAATGCCTTTTCCATTTGTGTCCTCCGTGATTCCCACAAAGACCGACTTAGACTTGAGGCGTTAGAAAGCCTATTCATTTATGAGCTCTTAGTTTCCCATTAGAGCTTTAAGGTTGGCAGGTGTTACTGTAAACTGGGCCAGAAACCCATGGTTGGGGTACTCAGAGGCCTTGGGGAGAGAACCTACTCCTACAATCATTCTGTTAAATGGACATAGCAGCAGACTGCCCTCTAAACCCATTTTTCTACACCCATAGATAACTGCAGCTCCCAGACCTCATCAGAGTTTATACAGTGGGTGGTGATTAATGTAGAAATTCCCAACCCGTCAAAGTGCAGAGAGAGTGTCAGTGGGGCACTCAGGGACACCACACACACACACACACACACACACACACACACACACATACACACACACTCCTCTTCAAGGCTCAGGGGCCATTGGGGAAAAAAGAGCGAGGTGGAAAGATCGTAAGAGTCAGAGTTTGGGGAGAGCTGGAACCAAACAGTGTCTTCTGCGTGTGACAGAACCGCTACACTCAGACAGCTCATGCCCTCCTGGCAGCTGAAGCTGTCTGCACAAGATCCGTACAAGAACAAGCCAGTCAACAATCCACTGTGGAGGAAGTAGGAGAGCAGAAGCCTGTAGCCCTCACTGGGGAGCTGTGGGCAACTGGTGGCTTCTGAGAGAGAGCAAGCCAGTTTTCTTTAGGCTGACACATTCCAATGAATAGTTCCACACCCCTGAACATACAGTCAGTGCAAATTGCACTCTGTGAGTTATTTAATAAAAAAATAAATAAAAAAGAGGGGGAGGAGGGGCTGGAAAGATGACTGCACAGCCAAAAGCAGTTGTTCTTCTTGTTGAGGACCTGGGTTCAATTCCCAGCACCACATGTGGACTCCCAGTTATCTGTTCACTCCAGTCCTGGGGGAATCTGATGCCCTTTTCTGACCTCAGCAGGCAGCAGTCACACTCACAATGCAAAAACATGCATGTGGGCAAATACACAAAATAATAAAATAAACAAATCTTTAAAGAATATTTTTAAAGGACATGGGAAAATGAATGAATGAATGAATAAATAAATAAATGGACATGAAGTTGGGAGGGTGCTATAAGGTAGCAGTGGATTTGGAAGATGTTGGGTGAGGAATGGGGAATGAATGTGATCAAAATACATGGTATGAAATGCTCAAATAATTTATAAAATTAATAATAATAATAATAATAATAATAAAATGAACCATTTTAAAAATTAAAGATAGTCAGGCACACCCTGGATGGATTGTTAGGAGGACTGGGGAATCACAGACATGGCCAGCCACAGAGCATGGCCTTCTGGAGAGGCCTAGTAGAAGACAGTTTGAGACAGGAGTGAAAGCTAAGGATGCAACCCACACATGGACAACATCCCCCTTATGAATATGAGTATGAAGCATGGGGGATCAGAGAGAGACCCACACTGACCAAATACCCCAAATCCTAATCTCTCCTTTAGCCCTCAACTATGAATCTATCCTCCTCCTCTTCCTTTTTCTCCTCTTCTTCCTCCTCCTTCTATGGTTTTTCAAGACAGAGTTTCTGTATGTAGCCTTGGCTGTCCTGGAACTTATTCTGTAAACCAGGTTGGCCCCGAACTCGGAGATCCACATACCTCTGCCTGGTAAGTGCTGGGATTAAAGGCGTGCGCCACCACTACCGGGTGTCCAGCTCTATCCAGTTTCTTAAATCTTTCACAGACACTTGAAACCACAGGCCCAAACAGAACTATCTTGTTTCCTAATCCTGTGGTTATACCTGAGAGTCTAACTCAGAGAAGAGCATTGAGAGGGTGCCCTGACCTTGCCCACATCCTCTGATGTCATTGTCCTCTGCATGCCTCCCCCCTGCCATTGAGTGAAGAGAAGATTCGATGTTCCCTTGAACTTTCCCAATATAGCAGATCCAAATCATTTTCACAGTCTCTTCCCGTCCCGTCCGTTTCATTCACAGCCAAATTTCCAAAATATAAATCAAGCCACTTAACTTCCTGACTCCTCACTGCACCTAGAGAAAAGTCCAAATTCCAATAGGGTCATCCATGATCCGGCCTTGGATCAGGAAAGCGGAAACTGATATATCAAGCATCGTCTGGTCCCTTCCCACCTTCCGTTGGACTTTAAGAGCCATACTGACCATGTGACTCCTGATGTCTGGCCTCTGCCTCTGAACCTGCAGCTCAGGGCACCTGCTCCTGGATGCATGGTTTGTGCCTCAGGCAGCCTGCAAGCCAGGCAGAGAGCAGAGTATTGTCTTTGGTTAGACAAGCTACCGCCAGGAGGGAGGGTCACTCAAACCTGACAGAGCCCCTGATGCTCCCCAGATGAAGAGTAAATGTGAATGAACTTCTGTTTAGCCCACATAGCAGCATGTTAGGAGGAAGTCATACCCAATTACAAGTATCTTCATAATTATAATTTCCTTTTTCCCATAAGAGCCATGTGAAAAAGTTGCTATTCTCAATTTTACAGAGAAAAGGTTGATGTGGGAAGGTAGTTTGCTCTGAATAGAGGAATAATAAAGAGTGTACCTACTGGTGGTGATGTTGGAAGAAGGAGGAGGGAGATGGAGAGGAAAAAGAGGAAGGAGAAGGAGAAGGAAGGAGGAGGTCATACCAAGTCCTGGAATTGGCTCAGCATAACTGAAAGGACCCTGACATCCTGACATCTTGTCTGGGGAGAGAGAGTAGGATACACTCTGAGAAGCTCTTTTTCTTTCTTGGGTTTCACAATTTCATGGAAATATCAACGGTTTTCACGACTTCAGTGCAGCATAGGTCCATACAATATTACCAAGTGCTGGAAAGAGCCACCCAGTTCCACTTTCCGTGTCTCTCTGCCCGCCCTTTCCTGTCAGTTCCACAGGAATCTGAAAAATAAGATGTGCGTGCTTGCTAGATTTTATTAAATCTTATCCACAAGGAGGACAACTCTGTGATCAGACATCGGATATTATGAGTTCTAGAGGCTCATTGGGAATCGTCCTGAAGGCTGGAGAAGCAAGTAGAAAAGAAATAGGGGGGAAAGAAGGTGGGGGAGTGTGAGGAGGGGGACCACACTGCCAGACAGCAGAAGCACACATAAATCAGACCCTTGAGAAGCAGCCACAGCTGGCATAGCCGATGGACCTGACCCAGGACACTGCCCACAGTGCATTTGGTGCACCTGCCCCCACTTCCATCAGAAAGACTCCTTCCCAAGTCCTACTCCTTTAGACAATGTTACAGCAGTGCAGCCGTCCTCAGGGCCAGGGCCTGAGAGGCTGGTCCAGCAAAGTCTATTTTCCTAAGTCACCCAGATGTCTTCATGCTGTGTTCCTTGCTCCCTGACCTTCATTCAGGCTCCAGTTGCCTTTCTCTAGACTAATCCACCAGACTTCCTCTGCCCTACCTGCCTGTGGTAGAAATGTGACCTCAGACTCCAGCTACGACCAACTCAATCTTATCAGATCCACTATACTGGCAACGATGGCTAGAAAAATTGTGTAAAACGTGTACTTTTAAAATCCATTTAAATTAACTGGAGAGCTCCCAAGACCGAAGGTTCATGAAAGGCCAAGATCCCGGAAAAGGGGAAATGGAAGAAGTGAGCTTGGCATGAGCCACAGCCAGATGAACCTTTTGCCTTCTACTCAGCAGTTTAAACCTGGGGAAATAGAGCTGAGCACCCAGTGTTCTCTTGGGAAAATGGGAACCGAAGCCTGAATTCCATGTCAGTGTCATTGTTAAAACTCCATATGACTGGCAGTTCCTGCATTTGATCATGCCGCTTTATACACAATCTAGCATTCCATTAAAAATGACCAGCAAGCCAGGCACACCTGCAGTCCTCACTCCTGGAGAGGTTGAGGCAGGGGGACCACTTGAGCCCATCCATGAGTTAAAAATTAGTCTGGGTAGCACAGTGAAATTCCCTTTGTCTGATCAAAACAAAGCAAAACAAAAGTCAGCAAAAATTACCGGGGAAATCAAGAAGTAGGATCAAATGACTGACACCCAAGAAACAAAATACCAAGGGAAAAAAAAACCAACAAACAAGCAATACTTCAACAGATACAAAGAAGATCCAGATATGAAAGTTATCAACTACAGCCTAGAAGACAAAGAGACTTGGTGTCACTCTTGAATTGCTGTTAGGTTTGGCTGAGTATCCTAGAACCCCAAAGTAACATCAGTTTACACAATTAAAGTCTTGGGAGCAAAGACGACTCAGTCAGTAAAGTGCTTGCCATACAAGCACGGAGACCTGAGTTTAAACCTCCAGCATCCGTTTGTGGCATCTTGTGCCTGTAATCTCAGTACTGGGAGGGTGGAGACAGGAGGACCCCTGGGGCTTGTTGGCCAGCCAGGCTAGTCTAATTGGTGTGATCCAGGTGGAAAGTGAGAAAGACATCAGTCATCAATCCCTGGTCTCAATTGCACACACACCTGTACATGCACACGTATATACACACACACGCGCACATGCTCATGCACACACACATGGACACACACACCTCATATATTTTTCATATAGAAGAGCTGGCACACAAGGTTGGTATCTGCTCTCTCTCTTCTGCCATTTCTAACGCCTGGCTTTCAATCTCAAGGCAGCTTTGTGGCCCTCAAGGATTGTTGAAACTCCAGCCATCATTTACGAAACCAAAAGAAAAGTGAATACTACTATCAACGGGGTCCATTTCTCCTTGGTGGCTGCTCCTGCTGCGAGCACCTCCCTAGAATCCCTGAGTGCTGCTCTCTGCTCACTCTTGTGGGCTGGTTGCTTCTTCCAGCCTAGGAAGCTGAATGCTCTTCAGGGTCAGGAACTCACGGGCCCCGTGGAATTCCATAGCTAAGAATTAGCCGTCTCTGTTACGCTCTCCCTTTAGGGACCCTCAACAGTGCCCCTTTGCTAGACATATAAAGTCCTTCCAGGTCTGGCTCCTACCTCTCTCTAGCTCCATTTCCTGTCCCTCCCGACAGATATCCTAGACCTTAACCAGCCCTGGCAACAGATCACTTTCAGAACACACAGACAGGAGCCTCTGGGAACATTACTCCCTGGTTGTTTGTTAGCCTGGAATGCCCTTTCTCTGACAAGCCTGGCTCATTTTCAAAGCTTCATTCAAAGGTCATCTCTTTGTGTTACTTTTTCCAGGTCTTTCGGTCGGAACTCAGGGTTCTCCAGCTCTGCTTGCACTTGGCGCATGCCTGGATTGCAGTTCTGGTCTCATGCTATGGCCCTTTCTGGATGAGACTCTCCAGGGTAGAAACACTTATAGCTTCCTTATCTCCCCACCCCCACCGCCCCATGCAGAGTTCCCTAAGGTCGGCACACAGTAGGTGCTTTGCCAGAGTTTGCTGAATGGGTGAGAACGTGATGAATACATTTAGCCAATCGATCCATTTCAAATGCTTCCTCTCACTAATGTATGCAAGTATGCAACTCTAGACAAGAAGCCTTCACGCACGATGCATTTGATTTTGTAAATCTTGTTGCAGAAAACTTGTTGCACTATATGTTGCAAGGAATGATTGATTTGAGCTGGGAAGTTGCTCGTGTGTATATTATTTGAGACAGTGCTATGAAACCAACTTCAGAGTAGCCCGGTGCAGTTAGCAGTCACAAGGCATTAAATTCCATTCAGCAGCACAAACCTGAGTGTTCAGCAAGCAGTGCAGAGGATGCTGCAAGTCTGCAGCTCCCTCATCATGTGCACACACCAGGAAGAGTGCAGTCACTGGCTCACAGGGCCTGCCACCTCTGGCTGGCTAGAACCGGGGCTAAGAATGTCTCGGCAACAGACAGCTCACAGTGAGTACTGTCTGCTTACTATGAAGTAGAAGCCTGTTCCTACAAATATTTGGAAAAAGAAATCAACAATGTCAACAGAACAGCAAAAAAAAAGACTTTTGGAGGCAGAAAACCTAAATTTGGAGGCAAGCTTAAATTTGGAACAACCATGATTATCAAAACATGAAAATTAAACCAGGAGTGGGAGAAGTGAACTTCAGCCCCAACATTAATTAATAGCATCAATGCAAGAGTGAGTAACCAATGCCACTCCTCTGAATGTCTTTGTTCCCCTGTAGAAGTGTCTTCTTGGTGTATCTTTCACAGACAGCAATATCCCTTTCCATAAAAACAGGGCAAGTTGCAAGCCCAGGTCCTTGGCAGCCAATACTATATTTATTCATGCAGGTGACTCCTATTTATAGCAAATGGTTCTGGTTTGCATCATACTGTTTCCCTTTCAAGATTAGTCAATTTAAGGACAATAAAAGAATCAATCTATAGAAGAATAAGCAAGTAAATGTAATAATACGTGTGGTCACAGTAAACAAAAGGTAAGCAGTATTTACAGGGAAGTTTGGGAAGCAAATTGTCCAGGGTGGAGAGCAGGCTTTCCCAGTGGTGGGGCAGGCCAGGCAGGCTCTGAGGAGCATGCAGGGTCAGGGTGGGAACGGAATCTGGATGGGGGACCTGGGATTCCGAAGGAATAGGATCTAGTCTACCAAGCTGATTCTTCTTGTAACCGTACTTTTCAACACTGCCTCATGCTGTTTTCCAGGCCGAGTTCCTCCCCCGCTCCCCATACCTCTGAAGGGCTGTGTGTGTGTGTGTGTGTGTGTGTGTGTGTGTGTGTGTGTGAGAGAGAGAGA